>PVLA01019867.1:0-11345 GCA_004027455.1 Hydrochoerus hydrochaeris
AAGATTAAATCAAGGCCTGTTCTCAGCAGCTCTCAGGACAGAAGAAGGCCAACATGTTCACAGAGATGCCCTCATCTCACAAATAAATGCACAACCAGCACTGCTGAGGATGATGGTGAATATTTATTGAGTGCCATGTTCTTTGCACTATGCTTTTTCAAAGGCTGTACTTATATACGTGGTCTCCTTTAATATTCAGGACAAATTTATGAAGTCTGCACTATTGTTAGTGTTTTAAATTTTTAAACATATATTTATAATGCATAACAGTTGTATAATCTTGAGGAATTGTACATATACATATCATACCTTGATCATTTTTACTACCATTTAACAGTGCCCTCCAGCATTAGTTGTATGAAATTTAGGCAAATATTTTGCTCACTGATGTTAGACTACTTGAATGTTGGTTGACAGGCACCTGGCCCAGCCTAATGAAATTTGGAGTCTGAATTCCTAAACTTTTTAAAAGGAAGATGATGCAACCCATCAGGACCATATTCAAGAAGATTCTATGAGTTGATATAGCATGCAATAGGCATGTGCCTTTAGGGTTAACAACTCATCTATGAAGCCTCATTATGAGTGTGTGTATAGTTCCATAAAGGCGGGAAGGTGGAAGATCTGCCCTGGAGAGCTTATAGTCTGTTGAGAGGGAAACACACACACACACACAAACACACACTCACACACATTGATCACAGACAAGACAGTCAATGGTGTCATGTACATATGAAATGAATGTGGGAAGGAGACAGTTCTGTGGAAGGAGGGGGAATCAGAAAAGGCTTTGTAATGGAGGTGACCTTAACAATGTTCTTAAAGATGTATAGGATCTTATAATATGGAAAATAGAAGCAAAGTCATTCCAGGCAGAAGAGGTTCTTGGATACCGATGAAGCCATCCATAATATCCATGACTGGTGAAGGAATTCTTAGGAAGAGGAGGAAGGTTCCTAGCAATCCATTCATTCTTGTGTTCAGAGGAAAGAGGAAAATCTCCAAGATCTTCAGCACATATGCGATGTTTCAACCCTCTACCAGGGAAATGTCAAGGATTATCATACCTTATCCTAGGAATAGGTGCATAGATGCAATGTGAACGCAGTCCCAATGAGTGGTTCCACAGCTGATGTGGGACAGTGGGATGAAGTGGAAACTCTGAGGAATGAAATAACACATACTCACATAGAGAGTCTCACCTTCTTTCACCAAGAAGGACTAACAGGCACTGGAAGAAGGCCTGATCATTTACGTGAGTGGATGCAGCTCTGGAATAGAAACACACATGGATGCTACAGACCTTTTAATTCTCCTTTTAAAGCAAAAAGTGTTTTCTGACATTGTTAGTTTTAGCATCAGGATAAGACTAAATTTAGTCTTATTTTCTGTATAAATTTGACTTTCTGTCTCCCTGTTAGTATGCTAAAATCTATGCTATTTTCATATTAATCACTTTTTTGTCAATTTTGGCTATTTCAAGATGGTATGAAGATCTTCTTTTGTGCTACCATGTTACAAGACCTAAAATTGCTCCAGTGACATTTCTGATGATAACAATCAGATGATCTATGGTAAACAATGTTAACATTCCTATCAGAACAACTGAAATACTGAAAGACATCCTTATTCACATAGGAAGTAAAAAGAAAATAAATCCATATACTTGTCCTCAAATACGTTCTGATAATTCTTTTCATTGGCATCCTTTTCAATATAATACAAGGTAATATTATGAAAAAAAAGAATAAAAGTGAAAAAAGGGTAGAGGAAATAACAAAGGAAAGAAGAAAGGAAGGAATGGAAGAATGTAGTGGTTTTAACCTAGTAAAAATTTGTGAAAATTACCTCTGTCCAAGGGTTGAGATGGGTAGACAATAATACATAATGCTTCATAGCACAGTAACAATGGTTAATAAATATTTTAATAGCTGGCAGATAGTATTTCTAATGGTCCCAAAAAAGAAATATTAAATGTCTATGGTGATAGATATGCCAATTTTCCTGGTCTTATTACACATTTTTTATGTAGCTTGAAATGTCATTAGTAGCAAAGTTTTAGGATACTGTGGCTCCTTTAGAGATTCTTTTTTGTTCCTTGTATGTGAACAAAGAATGGGTGAAGACAAACATAAATTTAGTGAAGTAATGGTGGGAAAAGAAATATACTCTGTACTGAGAGTGTGGCCACTTAAAAATTGAAAAGAATTCCTCTCTAAAGAGTGACAGCTGGCTAAGGAGGAAGCTTACCATGGCGAGCACCTTGCTGGCAGTCATCTTTTGAATCTCATACACCTCAGGCTGACATCAGACCTAGGCTGTCCTATCAAAATCCTGCTTGAGTTATCATGAGAACTGAAGATAGCACTCTGATTATTCCTAGTTACAAGGCTTGGACTGAAAACCTGGACCTCCATGCTTAAGAGGTCACTCCCAGTGCCCAGGTGGGTGGCTATACTGTAATCTTCTACCTCAACATCATACCCACAACTATATAAAATTACTGTGGGGAAAGCAAGAAAGTGCTTTTAACAAACTTTCATTGTGAAAATGCTGCCCTCTGGTTTGAGTGTTCTAATCATGCACACTCATAATATTGTGTAATATCCTAATGCTGCTCAAATGCCTTAAGTTTCAGTGATAGAGGAAAGGAGAAAAAAAGAGCAAAAAAGAATATATATACACACACACAGGATAGTTAAAATGGCTATAATACTAGTTTTCTTAGGTTATTATAAAGGAAATTTATGTTAATATTTTTGAACAATTTTTCATGGATACAACTTGTACTCTGAGTAACTGCTTTGAGGATAACAAAAAACAATCTATTAGCCACAGCTACTCTGATATCTTGTTTTGAAATTTTGTATTTTTTTCTCCTCATATTAACCAAAAAGATATTCAGTGAGAATTCCTGACCTCTGCCCTTGAAAATTAACAGGAGGATTCTAGGGAGTCTTTAGGTACTGAGGAGAATCATAGTGGCCATACTGTTAAGTACTTGCATTTCTGGATGCTGTTCTTAAATATCACATTGAACTCAAAACCAATAAGAGAACACATCATAATTGTCCTTTCTTCTACCTTATTCTCCTTTCATTTGGAATCATTTCTACTACATAACTTCCTCAAGGCAATTTTTATCTCTGCATTTCTGAGTGTGTAGATGATGGGATTCAGCATGGGGGTGATGACCATGTAGAACACAGCCATCAGCTTGTCCCCAGAGAAGGTGGAGGAGGGACACATGTAGATGAAGATGGCAGGTCTGAAAAACAAGACAACCACAGTGGTGTAAGAGGCACAGGTAGACAGGGCTTAGTGCTTCCCTTCTGCTGAATGGTTCCTCAAACTGACTAGGATGGTGACATAGAAGCATAGAAAGACAGTGAGGGAAAAATGGAGATTACTCCACTGTTGATCAGCACTATAATCCCTTCCACAAAAGTTTCAATGCAGGCCATCTTGAACAATGACTGGAGGCCACCGAAGTAGTGGTCAATGACATTGAGACCACAGAAGGGCAAAAGGATGGTAATGAGAATCTGAGTTAAAAAGTGAATAAAGCACCCACCCAAGAACCAGCCACCATCATGTGACACAAATGGTGACTCATGAAGTTCATATCATGAAGAGGCCTGCAAATGACCATGTAGTTGTCATAGGCCATCACAAGTAGCAGGAGGACCTCAGAAACCCCAATGAAATGGAAAAAGAATATCTGAGACAGGCAGCCCTTGAAAGAGATGGATTTAATCTCAGCAAGTAGATGCACAATGAATCTGGGGACCACAGTGGGGGAGTAACAGATCCCCAAAAGGGAAAGGTAGCCCAGGAAGAAGTACATGGGGGAGCACAGGCTCTCACTGACACTGACTGTCAGCACGATGAGGCCGTTGCCCACCACCGTGGCCAGGTACACGGGTAGGAAGAACACAAAGCGCACTGTCTTCACCTCTGTGCGCTGGAAGAGCCCAGTGATGATGAACTCGGTCACATTAGATGTGCTGGCCATGACTCAGCTCAGGAATGCTGCACACCAGGAGTTAAGAGTCTGCAAAACATGAGAGCATGTAACACCAGTTCACTTTGCCGAGGCTAAACCAATTTACAACATGCTTACTACTCAGTCTTTCATTTAGCCAAGATATAATCCCTCAGCATCAAATATAAGCAACCTAACACTTTATATTAATTTACTGAATGAAAATTGTAATTTTACTAGCAAAAGATGCTTTGGAGACATTACCATTTGTGCAACACCACAGAGAAATGCTGAAATTTTGGGGTTAGGACCAGTGTGTCTGAGGTTCCATTCAAGATGAGACCAGTTAAGTGAGATAAATCAGACTTGCATGTGTAAATATCATTTTATCTCCCTAGTGTAAAAAACTGAAAACATAAATAAGATCCAAAAGGAAAAGAAGCTGTTCAAAAGAAAAGAACTACTGGGGTAGTGCAAGGAGCAAAGAAAGAAGAGAAAATATTATATGTCTGTATATATATTCATATATATGTTCATACATTAGTTAACTGTACTACTAATCTGTGCTAGTACTTCAAAAGTTTGTGCTTTCATTGTTTGATTGATCAGTTTTTATTTTAATCTGAGCAACTACTTTGAAGATTGCAATAAGCGATATATTAATGTATTAATCTCATTAATTTATTTGAAATTTTGTATTATTACTTTGATTCTAATTGACAAGATATTTAAAATTTTGTTAGCCATTCCAGTGAATAACTTATACTTGTATTATGCGCATTGTATTTTGATCATTCTCTCCTGCTGGGAAATCCCCTGGCTCCTGTACCCTTCCTCTTGTTCATCTGCACCTCTGGGACTCATCTTCCCACTGATAATTCTTCCCAAGGTGTGCTCTGCTGTCTTCTTTCCACAGTGGTGCCAGTCATCCAGATCCTTACAACACTCTCACCCATTTTGAGCATCAGTGAGTTATGTTGGTGTGATGAACACTCACACTCTGACTGGCTAGCTTTTCTCCATCACTCCCCATGCTTTATGCACATTCTACCTCTCAAATTACTGAGAGACCCTGAACTCCTAGAGCTGGTCATTGTTATGGTGATCCAGCTGCCTGCTACAGAATCAGGTTGGCATCCAGCTGTGAAGAATATGGTGACAAGAGGGAGGATCTCTAAGTCACCTCACTGGAGCAAATACTTCCTGAGACCTGGATGCCTGCATGCCCACCTGATCACACAGAAGAAACACAGACATCATGCCCACCCCATGCTCACAGCATCAAGTGATTCAAAACAACACACTTTGAGTGAAGATGCCCATGGCCTTGTATAACCCATAGCAAATAAAGAGGAAAGATGTCAATGATTTGATTCCCTGCTATAAAATGTATCTATTGATTGCCCCATATATGAGTTTGTAAGACAATTTCTCAGAAACGTATTTTTACTAATTTATTTTAATTTACAAAAAATAATTTACATTTTAGTTGATGTGTACACTGTAAAAAAGTTTGATTGAACTAACACTTCCTCATTCTATCATCTAGATAAGATTAATTCACAATGTACGCATGGGTTTAAATACTAAACTCCATATAGGTACAATTCATACAGGTTAAAGAAGAATAGAATATAAATTAATATTTTAAACCAAGAACAGTGAAAAGTTTAATGGCAGTTTCAACACTGAAAACACAATTCAAAAAAAACTATCCATAAGATACTAGACACTGGACAGGAACAAACATAAATCATATTCTCTCTCAGTAATGATGGCAATGTTATCCCAAACTCAAGTTCCTTGCTTCTGAATTAGCCCAGGTTTCTTATCGAAAAGAGGTACATTAAACTCCTCATGCACATCATCATGATGTCTCCTCCCATGAGACTAAAGCAGAAAAAAAGGAAGACAATCTAAACATATCTCAAAGCTGGGATAAAATTTTCTGTCTACCCGGCCTCTAGTCACAGTCATTTAATGTTTTGAAGGCAAATAGGCTACAGGATGAAGAGGAATGGTTCTGTAGAGGAAAACAGGTCAGTCATTTGAAGAACCAGAAAGAAACTGGTTCACAGGAGCTAATGGGCTCATAAATGACAGATTCAGGAGAAGAATTACATTGAAATCCAAGGCCTAGACAAGCAGTGCTGATAAATTCATCTCTGTGCACATCTTCTAGTGCACTGCTCTGTGCACAAGAGCAGTGGTTGAACCAGAACCACTAGGAGCAGCTAAACAATGGGAAATTAAGAAGCTGAATTGTAAAGACAAAACAGTGAGCACCTCTAAATTCCTGTCAGCACATCCTGGCTCACAAGTCAGGGAAAGGGCTTCGCAGGAGTTAAGGTTGCAGCTGCTGGAACCCTAGGGTTGCAGCTGCTGATAAAGACAGTGCAACTGCAAGCCAAGTGTGACCAAGACAGGCTGTTTGGTCTGTTACCCTCCAGCCTGCCCAGCCTTTGAGCTTCAAGTTCAGCTGTAATCTGCATGCTCCTTTCATTTCCCTACCTGGTATCCTCACATCCCAACTATTTCTCCTGCAGCATCCTCCCCTGTGATCTTTGCTCTCCATTGTGCTGTTGTCCCATCTTACTTACAGCAGCTGCTGCCTAAATTACCATCCTCTTGGTCTCCAGACCCAACTTATCCACCCCTCACACTGTGCCCAGTATATGCATGCCTGTCACCTGCTTCCTCAGAAGGGTATGAAACCACATCCTTCACTATAGCATCCAAAAATGAAATACTTAGGAATCAATATAACAAAAGAAATAAAAGATCTGTTTATTGAAAATTACATCACTCTGAAAAAGGAAATTGAAGAAAATTTCAGGAAATGGAAAGACAGTCCCTGTTCATGGATAGGAAGAACAGACTTTGTGAAAATGGCCATTCTCCCAAAATTGTTATACAACTTTAAGGCAATTTGAATCAAAATAATATTTGCATATCTCACAGATCTAGACAAACCACCTGTAAAATTCATCTGGAACCAGAAGAGACCTAGAATAGGAAAGGCAATTCTGAGCATCAAAGGCAAGGCAGCAGGCATCACAATTCCTGACTTGAAATTATATTACAAAAGTACTGTGATAAAATGAGCATGGTACTAGAAGAAATACAGACCTAAAGATCAATGGAACAGAGTAGAAGATACCACCACTACTACAAACCCACTCAGCCACATCATCTTTGACCAAGGGGCCAAATATATTCACTGGAAGAAGAATAGCCTCTTTAAAATGTAGTACTGGAAAAACAGGCCTTTCATCTGCCAAAAACTAAATGTACATCCATTTCTATCACTATGCACTTAACTAAAGTTAAAATGGACTCTATGCTGTGGACTTTGTGTTCTGCAGAAGACAAAGTAGTTAAAAATTTTTTTTTTGTTTAGAGAAAAAAAGCAAAACAGGAAAAAGGGTGGAAATAATACAGAATTTCACAAAAATAACAGTAAGAAATCACTAGTTGATAAATTACCTATTGCTATCTTAGAAGTAGTTGTTCAAGTTGCAAAATCAATGATAAAATCTTGATGACATTGGGCTAGGCAGACAGTTCATGAACAAAAATCAAATTGCATGGGAAATGCTCTAGATAATTAACAACTCGGATCTCGTCATATTAAAAATATTTTTCATGTTGAAAGAAATCTCCATCAGAGTGAAAAGAAAACTCATGAATTGAGAAAATACCTTGGCCAATTGTCCCTCAAACAAAGGAATTCTATCAAGAACATCTAAAGAATTAAATAAAATTTTGCCCCCAAAATTCAAGGACCTAATTCAAAAATAGGCATATACAATGAAAATACACTTCTCAGATGAAGACATATAAATGGCAAATAAATATATGAAAAATGTTCAATATTAAAATTTATTTGAGAAATGCAAATTAAAACAACACTTAGATTCCATCTCACCCTAGAAAGAATTGTCAAGATCAAGATATCTACCAATAACAAATGCTGGAGGGGCTGTGGGGTAAAGGAATCCTTCTCCACTGTTGGAGGGAACATAGCCTGGTGTAACCATTGTGAAAATAAGTTTGGAAATTTCTCAAATGCTTGGATTAGAGATTACATTGCAGCAGCTATCTCACTTCTGAGCATTTTCCCAGAAGAATTGAAAGCATCATACCACAGTGATGTATATGCCCTTATGTTTATAGCAACATAATTTGTAATAGCCTTGGAAATAGTCCAAGTGCCCATCAACCAAGTAATAAAACAAGATGCAGTATTTTTATACAATGGAGTACTACTCAACCATAACGAAAGATTGCTTTTGGGACTTTTGTATATAAATGGATATGATGAGATTATAATCATGAGTGAAATAAATCAAACTCATATGTGTAAATATCATATTGTCTCCCTAGTATAAGAAACTAAAAGTGTATATATGAAACAAATTCTACAGTACATAGTGTGTAAAGGTAAGAAACTGCTCAAACAGGCAAAGTAACTGGGATAGGGGAAAGTAGGAAAGAAGAAGGTGAAAGGAAAAAGGCATAAATTTGTCACACACACACACGTCACCTAAAATTACTATAGTACCAATTGTATTAGTTCTTGGAAAAGAACAGTTAATACTCATAAGATTAGATCAATTCTACATATCTACTTTTCATAATCTAAGCAACCTTTTTGAAGATAACAATATGCAATACTATAATCATTGTCAAATTCTCATCATCTTGTTTTGTAAACCTATACTCTTATTGTTTTGGGTTTGTTGTTGTTTGTCTCTTGATTTTTGTTTTTATTTTCTGTGCCTTTTTTCTCTTAAATAAAATAAACTAAGATAACAAGATATATTATGGTAGCCATTTTGGATTTACTATTATCTTATTTTGAAGTCCTGTATTGGGTTCATTGTTTGGTTTTTTATTGGTTTCATTTAGTTCTGTTCTGTTTGATTTTACTGTGTCTGATGCTGTGGACACTATTTTGAAGACAACAAAAAACAGCATGGCAGCTACTGTTAGTCCCCTCTTATCTTGTTTTGGAGTCTTGTATCACTTTCACTTTTTTGTTTTTATTGGCTTTATTCTGTTTTATTTTGTTTGGTTTCACTCTTTTTCAAAAAAAGCAAAGTGCATATTTAAGAAATTATAATACTCTGAATTTGTCTATATAATTGCTCTATTCATAGAGTTTAATATCTTCCTAGATCTACTTCATAATTAACAACTCTTTCAGTTTAAAGAATTTTCCTTAAATTTGTAGTAGGAAAATATCATATTGATGTATTCAATCCAGTAAGGTGTTTTTTTGGGTTTTTTTTTAACTGATTCAGGTTTCACACATTAAGTGTAGAGAGATAGGCGATAGGTAAATAGATATACATTTGTTATAACAACTCTGAAGGAAACACAGACTAAAAAAGTGAAAAGGCAAAGGTAAAGAATCAACAAGAAAAAACAGGGTAAAATTTTAGTTTCCTTATTGTTTTATTGTTTAAACCTTAAGAATATACCACTTTTGCAAAAAATTAATTTAAAAATTCAATTAAGTTTTCAAAGAATTTATATAACTAATGATGTAAGATAAATTAAACTCAAAATGAATTGAAAAAATCACTAGAAATTATGGTCATTTTAATATAGAAATGTAATACTTCTAAAACATTTTACTGGACTTCTATTTACTTTTGTATTCTTCAAGAGAAATTGTTAATTTTTAAATAAGATGTAAGCTCATTAAAAAAAAAACCACCTTCATAAAAACAGAGAACTGCAAATTAAACAACAAAAAGAAGGCTAATTTGCAAAATACCGTACATTTTATTGTAAAATAATTTCACTTACCCAAACATGCAAATATACAAAGAATAATCCCTGCTATACTTTAACTGAAATTTCTCAAATGTTGATCACTTTCCATATTTTCTTAATCATTCATTTGCTTAATGAGTTCAATGAGAAAAAAAATAATCAGTGGAGTTTTGCTTATGCAATGGGAATAGGGAGAATTGCATTAAAGACCCTGCTTGTAGAGATAGCATGATTAACAGTAGAACACTGATATAAAGTATGAAAACTATACTGAAAATATTGCACACTAAGAGTTTGGTATCAGAGGAGAGTTTAGGTATGTTTATTAAAAAGAAGCAAGCTATGGAAGGTCATGCATATGTGAATCTGCTTTCCTATACTAACTATTTAACTGCATTAATTTATATAAAACAGCAAGTAATCTACCTTAAATATACTTTCTGGAATGATGTTTTGTCTCTAGATCCCTACATAACTGACTCCTGGATCCAGGGATGGTATTGGAGATAAATGCAATAAAGATTTTCAGAATCAGAACATTCACATCCACATGGTTCCCTTATCTCACCTACAGAGTTTTGCCCACCAACATCCTCAGTCTAACACAGGATCCCATCCAGGAGCATATGCCAGCCTGAGCCATCATGTTTCTGTAATGTGGGTGAGTCTTCAGTGTTTGTCTCAAGCTTTTAGAGAGTTAACAGTAATTGTGAAGCACACTGTTCAACTCAGCTGTTCCTTAGGCCTTTTCAAGCTCAACTCAGGTTGTATGTTTTTGGCAGTCACAGTGCAGCAGCATTGCTTTGTGCTTCATAAGCACATCATATCAAAAAGCATGTGGAATCCATGTACCTCATTCCTGGATGTTAATTTTGGGAAACTGTGTAAGGGAGCAGGCTATAAAGCTATGGGCACTTTTTTTCATTTTTTTTTACTGAAATTAATAAATATGCTCAAGAAGATTTAAAATGTTATTCCTCACCATAAAGTGTTAAATGATAATGTTTGATTCTGTAGGAAGCACTTTGGAAGATATGTGTTTCAATTTACCACTACATCAAAAGTGTTTATGCTCTATAACATGGGAAACTCACTACAGGAACTCAATCTGGAAGAAAATTAGAAGCACAGGTTTGAATATTCCCATACAAGATATTTCCTGGTGTAGTAGTGCACACCTGTAATCCCAGTACTTGGCAGGCTGAATTAAGAGGATTTGCATGAGTTCTGGTCCTCACTGTTAGACCTTTCTGGCACAATAAAGGAGAAGAATATAAGAAAGATTAAAAGTGGCCTTTTATTCAAAGGATGTGAAGAGGAGCCCACAAGTAATGCTCGTTTGGCTTTCTCCTCTCCCCAGATATGGGAGTATGGGGTATATGTAACCTTTGACCAGATGTGGTGCTCACGGCAGGCATTGAGGAGCTAATTGGAATTTTGTCCCTTGCATGGGGAAAGGAAAAAGGAAGTTGTAATTGGGGAAAAAGGAGAAATTGACCCTCATGTTACATGTCCCCAATTTAGTCTTCCAATGCTACAATGTCCAGCAATTTATTTTAAGGCAAAACTCTCACTC
>PVLA01019868.1:0-11355 GCA_004027455.1 Hydrochoerus hydrochaeris
AGGCTAGAAGATGACAAGAGGATTTATAACCTAAGAATAAAATATGTGAAGGAAGACGCAGCAACAAATACAGATGAAATAAAAAGTCTGTCCACAGATATAATTAAGGAAAACTTCCCAAACATAGGTAACGGAAGTGAAGTTCAGATAAATGAGGCATATAGAACTCCAGCCAGCTACAACTCAAACAGATCTACACGCAGACATATAATAATCAGGTTCCCAGAAATCCATCACAAGAACAGAATATTAAAAGTGGTCAGAGAAAAGAAACAGATTACCTATAAAGGAAAACTCATCAAAATCACAGCGGACTTCTCAATACAAACCATCAAATCAAGAAGAACTTGGAGTGAAATATTCCAAGCCCTGAAAGAAAATAACCTCCAACCCAGAATGACGTACCCTGCAAAACTGTCTCTCAAAATTAATGGAGAGACAAGATATTTCCACAATAAGAGGAACTGGGGGAGTTTGTGACCACCAATCCAACCCTGCAAAGAATACTGAAGAACATTCTAGAGAGAGAGAAGAAAACCACCAGGGTTCCAGGAATAATGACAGAAAGGCCTCAAAGAAAGGGGCAGACAGTGGAATCAAGGAGAAAAGTAAACAAACAACAATGACAGAAAAATAGCATGGCAGAGATAAAACAGAGAAGATTGGTTATATCACTGTTTTATCTTGACTGCTTTTATTTGAATCTGGTATGCTTGAGAGTGTCGAGTCTGACAGTAGGGGCAACTACTCTGAAGATGACAGGATTCAATAGGAAACCCATTCTGGTTTGATTGTTAACTGCATTTGAAGTCCTAGAATGTCTCCAATGTTTAGATTTTATTAATAATGTAAAGCAATGCTAAGTTTATATTATATTTGACGATATAGACAATTTTATTGAAAATAACTAGAGACATAGTGACTACCGTAGATCACCTAATATTGTGTTTTTGTATGTTCTTTTCATTTCATGTTTCTCTAGGAATTTGTATTGCTGACTTGTTTTGATTTGTTTCTCCCTCTAATACAGAAAGGCTAGGTATATGTGTAGAGACTTATACATGTGCAGAACTTCTAAGTAGTTTACGAGAATGGATTATAGTTATTGTAAGGGAACAAAAAGGAAAAGAGAATATTCTAAAGGATATAACTGCATGTATGTTTGAGTGTGTGGAATTAATAACCATGTTGCTAAAGTTTTAGTTGGATGGATGAGCAAAACTGACTGCAGTCTCACTGTTTGGATGTCCACTTTGTGGACTTTAGTTTTGTAACTTAAACAACTGCATCTAAGAGGAAAGTATATAATTATCAACTAGTGATTATTACTTGTTACTATTTTTTTTTGGTTTTGTTTTGTTTCTGAGATTTTGTATTGTTTCTACCCTCTTTCCATTTCAAAATTTTTTCTCTAAATAAAACAATTTAAAAAAGAGGAGGAAAAGAAAGTGCTCTAAAAGAGATAACTGTATGTAACCTTAAGTGTGTAGGATTGATGATCATGTTGCTGAGTTTTTGTTGGATTGGTGAACAGAACTGTTTGCAGCCTCACTGTTTGAATGTCCACTTTGTATGCTTTGATTTTGTAACTGGAACAACTATATCCAAGAAGACAATATGTAATGTATCAAATAGTGATTTCTTACTGTTTATTTTTTTTTAAATTCTGTGTTGTTTCTACCCTTTTTTCTGTTTTGCTTCCCCCCTCTTTAAATAAAAAAAAAATTCTTCAGATACACATGAGTTGAAAGCAACCTTCAGTTAACATAGCCTCATGTGATTATAGTAGACAGCTCTGAGACTTAGGCTTTCTTCTCTGGTACTGTCTGCTTAACATTGCCCTGGGAAATTTCTGGGGGTAAAGAGCAATAATGCAAAGGGAATCAGTTTGAGAAAATGTATATTTGGCATCAAGGTGCTATGGGGTTTGTTTTATTTCCAAGAAATCTCTATGAGTTCCATCCTAAGCAGACATTCCCAATGGCAAGACTTTATATGATTTGAGGAGTAATTGTGTTTTCAGTATTACAGTTATTCATTCACCTTTAGACAAATGTACTCTCTGAAAAGCTTACCTTCCTCTGAGATATGATATTACATATTGCTGGGAGCCAGAAGAGGCAAAGACCCATGTCTAAAGTGAGCTGTCTTCAGTGAATTTACCCTGGCTAACCCAATGGCTGCAACTATTTGTGCAAGTTCCCTACTCTTTGAAGCAAAAAGGACACATCAGAAATTGTAATGCCTGAGAATACATACAGTCATTATTCAAAAGATAAAATGAGTAATTTATCTGTTGCAATCAGGGATTGTGAGAACAATTACAATCAGGGCACAAAATTTATAATATTATTTTATGATGGTCACCCAGAGGTAAACACAAAAAGTGTAGGAAATCTGTCCACAACACTAAAGACTCAGAATATTCAGCCAAGGGCCTGGATCCCACAGCAATGCTCTGCATGAGTCCAAATGAAGACCTAGAGCCCGTGATAATGCCTCCTACAAGTCCTACTGGAGGTCTAGAGCCCATGACAAGGACTCACACCAGTCTATTTTATGGATCTGATGAGGTCAGTGGTGGAAGCCAGAAAGTCTATATGCCAGCAGGATGACACAGCTGTGCCAGTAGGTTGAGGGTTCTACACTGGAGCTGAGAAGTCGCGCTCAAAATAAGGACCAGGGCTGCCCTGAAAAGTACCACAGTCATCCTCAGTGACAAGGAGATCCAGAGCTTCTCCAGTGATGAAAACAGTTGGGTATGTGCCAAAAAGCCAGGGTGACAAGCTCCTCCTGGAGATGAAACAGCACACATCTTATCCCCAGAGCCAGAAAGTGATGCACAATGTAAAGGAGCAAAGCTCTCCCAAAGTGAACCACAGCCACTCTCACCAACAAGGTCCTGAGCTCCTCTGATGATAATGGATGAACTCATACTGAGGGAGCTAGCCATGATGAGCTCCTCCAGAAGAACCAACAGCTTGAAACAGCAACACTTAGGAGAACCCACAACGCCTTGCTCTTCCTCTCCATGTCTCTACTTATGCTGGCAACATTCCTCAGGTGGGCCATCTATACTCAGCACCATGCTGATTTAATTCAACTGGTGTTAAGTTGACCACCAGTTTTTAATCCATAACAGATCATTAGAGAAACCTGTGTTCAACACTTCACAGGTTGTCCTGAAAAGAACAGGACTCCCCAGTCCAGGACTTTCTGATGCTGCCATTTGGTATGTAAAATTGTACAATCACTTTGGAGCCAGTCTGGCAGTTTCTTACAGCTTATCTACTTTATATCTAGCCATTTGAATAGGTATTTACTCAACAGAAAGGAGAGCTTGTGTCCACACAAAGACTCAAACAGAAATGTGTATAACTGTTCTTTCAGTCCCATGCAAACTTGGAAACCACTCAAATGTCCATCAATAGGCAATGGATAACACACTGGGATACATCCATAAGTGGAGCTGTCTTGGTTATTTTCCTTGTTACTAAGACAAAATATCTGACACCCAAAGTTAAAGGAGAAAAGGTTTATTTCAGCTCACAGTTTGTACAGGTTTCAGTCCATAATCAGTTGGTTCTAAGGCAGGATGCCATGGAAGAAGTGCTACAGAAGAGAAACACTTCATGGCAGGCAGAAGGCAGCAAAAGCAGCAAGCAGCAAGTGACAACAGTGGCCCTATTTCTGCCCCTTATGATCCAGGCTGCCTACCCTTAGGGCATGTAGCACTCACACAGGGAAGGGGGGCACACTTAATCCTAGCATCACACCTTGAATCAATCCCAGAATCACATCCTTAATTCTAGCATCACACTCTAGATCCAGCTACCTCCAAGAAGAATCACCTGACTGTGTGAGGTTTTGAGGGAACATCTAGATACAAGCCATAGTAGGAGTTCTGCTTAGCAATAAAGGCAACAAAGTCAGGTGTGGTGGCTCATGCCTGTAATCCCAGCGCTCGGGAGGCTGAGACAGGAGGATTGTTGCAAGTTCGAGACCAGCCTAGGCTACAAAGTGAGCTTAAGGCCAGCCTGAACTGTATAGCAAGACCCTGTCTCAAAAAGAAAAAAAAATAGTGATATATGCAGCAACACAAAAAGATTTCCAGATAGTTTGCTGGGTGAAAGAAGCCAAATAGAAGAAGTACATACTGTGCAGCTACAAACAAACAAACTAGTCCAGAAAGCCTGTCAGTGATTACCTAGAGATGAGAGAAAAATTCAGGGGGTTGGAAGGGTTAAAAAAGGGTAGAGGAGACTTTGGGGGTAATGAACTTATACATTAATTGTGGAGATGGTTTCAAGACCATATAATTACATCAAAATTTAGCAATTTGTACACTTTAACAATAGACAGTTTAATGAGCATCAAGTATACCTCAAGAAAGAATTTCTTTTAAAGGAAGACATGCACTAAAGACAAAAATAAGTGTCCACAAAGAAACCTTATGCTTCCCACATCTTTCAGCTGGGACAATCACTGCAAGCCCACTGAGACCACAAGGCTCAGACCCTCCTCTGTTCTGTCCTCCTCAGCGCCCCCACTGCCATCTCTACTAGTGAGCAGACATTGCTCCCTGCTAGCATACCAGAGGCCAGCACACAGCCCAAAGGCCATGGGGAGCCATCAATCCCATTTCCAGGAGAACCTTTGCCCCAGCTGGCTGAGATCTTCAAAGAAGATGAAATCATTATCCTGACAGAATTCAATTTATGAGCATGATCACTTTCTTGAGTTGCTTTCAGGTATGGGGATGCCAGTGCAATAGCTAATAAAATCCAAGGCACATACCTTATTTCCTTCTCCCTAAGGTTCAGTGTAATAAAATGGCTGCTAGTGTGAGAGCACTGGAAAAGCACCTGGGCTGAGTGGAGGCTGCAGTAATGTGATCAGGTTATGGTCTGGAGTACTGTGGTAGCTTCTGAGCAAAGCCCCTATCCCTATCAAACAATACATAAAACGACCCTTCACTGGTCCTGCACTTTACCATACTCCTATCCAGAAGATGCAGCAGGCATAGCCTTGAAGATCTTAGGTGTGAAGGTCTGTACCACCATTCATTCACTCAACATTTCCCAGATGGCACTGAGAACTTCAGGGTAGACATGGAAGAGACATTGCCTGCACTCTGAGGGACAGTCAAATTGAGAGGTCAGATAATGACCAAAGCATCATTATTTCCTAACAGTGATCAGGAAGTTCACAAATGCCAACAGAAGTGAAGTTCACAAATGCCAAAGGGATTAAATTTAACATGTAGTGGGATCATAGCGGCCTGGGTACATTACAGTGAAATGTGGAAAATACTAAAGTCCCAGAGCTGTGGCACAGATCTCCATCTCCAAGTGTCTGGTTATTACGCATAGTAGGGGCTGCGTAAGACTCACTGTGATTGTTAATCGTCATATATCAACTATACTTGAGTAAGAATCACCCAGTAGATTAATAAAACTGATTGTGTCTGTGGTTGATAGATACATAAGCTGCAAATTAAAGAAAGAAGACCTACCCTGGCTGTGGGTGGCACCAACCAACAGGCTTGTAGCTTGCATGGAATAAAAAGAGAAAGAAGAAAGACTGCCCTTTTTCTTGGGATAAGCTCTAATCTTCACCATTGCCTTTGGATGCTCATCTCTAGTTCCTTTAGGCTTCCAGTGCAGGCTTCAGCTTCCCTACACAGATCTTTGGCTTTCCGACAGAGACTCACACCAGACTTTACAGTGAGCTCCAGGCTTTTAAACTTCAAATGGATTATGCAGTCCTCCGGCCAGCCTGCCAGCATGCAGACAGCCATTCTGCATTCTCCCACCTCTGATCTGGCAGGCGCCCTTTGGAATGCTACTGCTTCTGATCTTGTAAGTCTTCCAGTAAATCCTTTGTTTACATATAGTTTACACTAAAATACATGTGCACATGTATTTTATAGTAAATTTGTTTCTCTAATGACCCTAACTAATACACTCATCAGTGGGACTGATTTTTCAGCAGTTATGTCACCAGTGAGTGGCTGGATGTCTTTATACAACCTGCTACTGGATAATCATGCTGCCATATTCTTAGAGGAGATGGATCACCATCACATATTTACAACAAAAGCATAATATTGGGATGTAGAAAGTTGTACAGGGGAACTCACAGTATTTGATGTTGTCGTACTGAGAATTAAACCCAGTGCTTCTCCTATTAACTTAATCTGAAGCTCTGTATAACTTACACTGTTTTACTATGACTGATCTGAATCAAATCTGGTTTGTCAGACTGCTGTTTTATATTGACTGATTTTATTTGAATCTGTTATGATTGAGAGTATCAAGTCTGAGAGTATAGGCAACTACACTGAAGATGACAAGATTCACTAGAATATCCACTCTGGTTTGATTATTACCTGCCTTTGAAGTTTTATACAGTCTACAATGTTTTATTTTTACTAATATTGTTATGTACTGCTATATTCAATTATACTGCTATATTCAATTATGCCTGATGATATAGACAATTCTATTGAAGATAATAAGAGACAACACAGTAACCATTGTAGATCACCTTGTACTGTGGTTTTATATGGCTTTTGGATTCATGTTTTTATAGGAATTTGTTTTGTTTTGTCTTGCTAAGTTTTGTTTTTCCTTCTAATACAGAAAGGATAGAAATACATGTAGAGACTCATGCATACATAGCTGTTTACAGTCCCACTGTTTGAATATTTACTTTGTATGCTTTAATTTAGTAACTTGAACAACTATTTCTAAGAGGACAATATGTAATTTATCAACTAGTGATTTCTTACTGTTTATCTTTTTTTAAATTCTGTATTATTTCTACCCCTTTCATGGTTTTTTTCCTCTTTAAATTAAAAAAAATAAATAAACCCAGTGCCTCATGCTTGCCAGGTAAGTGTTCTGCCACTGAACTACATCTTCAGCCCTTTCATATTTTCATTTTTACTTTAAGATAGGCTAAGTTTCCCTGTCTGGAATCCAACTTGTGATTCTTCTGCCATAGCCTACTTAGTAGCTGCCACCCTACCTGAACTTCACAATTTTAAAATCCTACTAAATAACAAGGCCATTCCCTTCGCTTGGACTTGTGAGTCTCTTAAGAATAAAATGATCAGCCTGAATGATCTTTCAATTCAAGGACTTCATTTGACTTTAAATCAACTAAAACTGACTAAGAATTTTACTTTGTATAGAATAAAAATCTGACTGGTACACACATAATGTATATCCATGAGGAAAAAATTGATGAGCAAAGGAATACTGAAGGGCAAAGAGACAGCCTCAAGTGACAAAACACTAGTTCTCCTGATCTGTGGCTTCACTCTCCATGGTGTCATCCATACTCAATCACAGTCTAAAACTATTACTTGGAAAATTCCAGAAATAAATAATTCCTAAGTTTTAAACTGCATACCACTCTAAGTAGCATAATGAAACCTTGCACTGTCCTAGATATAAATCATCCCTTTTCCAGAATATTTATGTTGTATATGCTACCCACCCATCAGACACTTACCAGCTGCCTCTCTCATCAGATCAGTCATTACAATAGCACAGTACCTGTGTTCAACTAATCCTTACTTTACTTTATATTTGCTCCACAGTGCAAGAGGAGTGAGGCTGATAACTTGGATATGTTGTAAAGTTTTTAAATGAAAAGGTAGAATTTTATTATAGGCATGTATATATAATGAACAGTGTAGCATATATATAGTTTAGTACTCTCTACCATTTCAGGCATCTTGGGAATATTGGAATGCATTCCCTGCAATAACAGGGGATGGTATATGTGCATAAACTGGATTTCCATGTAATAGGTACTAGGGAGAGAAGGAGCAAGAGGCAGGTACTATGCATGTAAGCTGTGGTGGGTAGCAAGGACAAGCCACTGCCAGGGAAAACAACATCCTACCACTAAAGAGGCCATGGGTTCTTCTGTGTCCCCACAATTCAAATATGAGACTGAACTCCTCCTTTGCCTTTTCAGCTCTATTTCTACTTCATTCTGGAAAGGACTGGGAATATTTTAGCCAAAAAGTGGCTCCTTTCTTTCTGGAGTTTTCCCAGGGAAAATCAGAGGATCTGAGTTCTGATTACTTGAAGTCACTTCTGTCCTGCTTCCAAAGCAACAAGTGTGCTCCAAGAAAGTCAAGGAGGCCAAGGCATCTGACTCCTGCATATCCAACATCTATCTATTCAGGAGCTCACCAGGTGACAGTGCTTCCTGGAGCACTCTGTGGAGCACTTGCCAAATGTCTATAGGATGTTTCTGTACCAACACTGTGCTGGGACATGGGGACAGAGTAAGGGCAGAAAGTAGTGCTGATCTTGAGAGTACTTACAAACCAGTTCTTCAAACTGCCATGATTATCATGACCCCTCAACGTATGAAAAAGTATTTATAGAATATACATATGTTGTACTTCTTGAATTGTATTCTATGTATATTATACAACATTCATAAAAATTAAAGAAGATAAAATTAAGTCAGTTTGAACAGAACTTCTAATGTTTTCTTCCCATTCTGTAGTAACTATCTTTTACCCTCCTCAGGGGGGCATTCATATCCATTTTTATAAAACAACTGGGTAATAGGACAATGGAATCTAGACTTACAATCCCATTTGCACTTCCTACCCAGTATGATTCTTCCTAGGAAAGTACTACAGAAGCAAAAAGGGGCTACAAATGGGCATAGTCATGTGGGGGTGATATATGTAACAGGGCCCAAGTGCAAGTTGCTGAAGCGTTTAACTGTAGGGCATCAAGGGAAGTGAATGGGACAGGCTCTCAGCAAGGAACAGAAACAAGCATAAAGAGTGACAATAGGACTGCAGAGAGCAGCTGGGTATCATGGTGCATACCTATAATCACAGCACTCTAGGAGGCTGAGGCAAGAAAATCACAAGCTTGAGCTACTTAGTGAGATATTGTTTCAAAATAAAAAGCAAACAACTATGACAACAAGACAGCAGAGCACCCTAGAACACTGACATCCAAAAGCCCAGGGACAGGAGAAAACAGCATGATCACTGTGCTGTCAAGTGACCTGTGAACGTGTGTTCTGGGAGCAGGGCCCAGAGGAGTAATAACGACTCGGATCATTGCAATGTTTTCATTTTCTCTTTTAAAATCCCTTTAATGTCACTGTATTGAGTTTAATAGCACAAGGAATCAAGTTTAAGAGAACAGCAGAGAATAATTTGTCTTATCAGCTAGTTTCCTCTTCCTCCCTCTCCTCCAAAAGACAAGAGTATTGATTTCCGCCCACCAGCTCTGAGGCTCAGGCCCACCAGACCAATGAGTGGAGCCAGCCCAGCTTTGCTAATAGGGCCTTCTGTCTTGCTACTCTCCCGGGCACTGTTCTTCAACAGCTTCGTGTCCTCCCTTGGAAGAAGACCTGCGTGGACTGTCATTGCTGGTGCTACGGCATTTTTCTCCAGCATCTGGTTTTCAAAAGATAGCCTCGAGCTGTGGCTGCATCTGGGAAACCCCAGTGATGAGCCCAGTGTGACAGGGCAGCTCTGTACAAATGGAAGAGCAGTATCACTTCCACATGAACTATGGGACAGGAAGAACATGTACTGCCAAGGGAGACCATCCCTTTATCAAGATAAGGGGAGTAAAAACCAGAAAAACAAAATTGACTGAAGATAATTCAGCAACAGTATCCAAATGTGAAGCATGCACTGCACAGCCATCCTTTTTCTATAATATACCCTTAAGAAATAATTACAGCAATGCAAGGAAAGAAAAGAAAAACACAAAGAAAAAGAAAAGTAATGTGAGCACAGAAATGCTCATCCCCATGCTTTTTTGATAATAGGAAACACTATAAACAACTTGAAAGACTCAAAACTGTTTAAGTATATTATGATATATTTCATCTAATAAAATATAATGTGCCATTAACTATTACACTGTAATCAGGCATTTGATTATAGTGAATCACCTGTTCAAATGCCTGATTATAGTGTAATATTCAAGTGTAATATTCAAGAATTATGGTTTTATTCTACTTGATCTTGACCCAAAACACATCATATTAAGTGTACATATATACACTCATATTTATAGCAGTGCAATTTAAAAGAGCTAATCGTTGGAAACAGCCTAGATTCCCTTTGTGGTGATCAACAGATGAATGTATAAAAAACAATTGAGAGACTGCAAGATGGCTGACTGAGTGGTGGCATGATAAGAGAGCCTCTCTAGAAAAAAAAAAAAAAAACTCAGATGCTAGAATCTGACAACATGGAGAATGCCAGACAAAAAGAGAGGAATTCTCACAACCCAGGAAGAAACTGAGGAAAAAAGAAAAGAAAAGAAGAAAAGAAAGAAGAAGAAGAAGCATGGATGGAGGGCTAGAGCCAGGCAAGCCTGGGTCGCTGTACCGGCATGCCTTAGAGTCAGGCGACTCATGATCAAGCTGAGATCGCGGCCCTGCCGAGAGCACAGGTTGCTGAGCTCCAGAACCTAGGATGGGGGAGGCACTGCAACAGGGAGTGGAAACAGCCAGTCAAGCTGCATGAACTTTGGTGAGTGACAGGAACTGGATTCCCCAGATCAGGAGGACCGGCTAGGCGACATTCTGGAGTTGGGCAGGGCCAGCTTGAATCAAAACCAGAGGTGGCGTCCATCGACGACTTCTAGTCCAAAGCAGATTGGTGGGATCTGCTTGGGCTGGGCCAGGCCCCTGGTTGAAACCTAATAGCCAGGACGAGGATGCTGTGAGCCAGTGGCATCCCCAGGGAACACACAAACTTGCTGAAGCATAAACTGGTTGACTGACGTAGGGGAAGGAGCCAGCTCTCAGCCTGCCACTCGCAGATCCGCAGCAGACTGGGGGCAGTACTTCCCTAGCCAGTGCACTGCAGAAAAAACTGTAAGCAATATGAAAGGCCCAGAGACCACCACCACCCACCCGTCTGAAGGGGGCCAGAAACATGGCAAGACAGAGAAAGAGCAAAAGGTCTCTAACTGTGGAACCAGGGAAAGTGAGTCCAGAAGAGGTAAATGCAGAGGAGGTTGAGAGCAGCAAACCTGTAATATCAGAGACAGCCTCATCAGAAATAAAGAAATACCTCCGTGACCTCATCAATGAATTTAAATCTGAAATTCTAACTCAGGTGAAGCAAGATATAAGAAGACTAATAAAAGAAGTCCTGGGTAATCCTCAAGTAGACACAAATGAAAGAATAGAGGAACCCAGAGAAAGGAGAGAAGCCTTGATGAAGAATATAAACAAAACCTAGAATATATGAAACAGATCCAAAGAGAATATCAGGAAATTAAAAACTCCATTGAAACCTGGCAAAACCTTTTAACAGAAACTAAAGACAAACTTTCA
>PVLA01019869.1:0-11354 GCA_004027455.1 Hydrochoerus hydrochaeris
CAAACTCCCCCAGTTCCTCTTTGTTGTGCAAATATCTTGTCTCTCCATTAATTTTGAGAGACAGTTTTGCAGGGTACATCAATCTGGGTTGGAGGTTATTTTCTTTCAGGGCTTGGAATATTTCACTCCAAGCTCTTCTTGATTTGGTAGTTTGCATTGAGAAGTCTGCTGTGATTTTGATGAGTTTTCCTTTATAGGTAATCTGTTTCTTTTCTCTGACCACTTTTAATATTCTGTTCTTGTGATGGATCTCTGGGATCCTGACTATTGTATGTCTGGGTTTAGATCTGTTTTGGTTGTAGCTGGCTGGAGTTCTGTATGCCTTATATATCTGAACATCATTTCCATTTCCTATGCTTGGGAAGTTTTCCTTAATTATTTCTGTGAATAGCCTTTTTATTTCATTTGTATTTTCCCCTGCTTCTTTATTCACATTTTTTATTCTTACTTTATAGATCCTCTTGTCGTCTTCTAGCCTTTGTATCGTTGCTTCCTGGTTCCTTGTTATTTTTAAGAGATCCTTCCTTTCATGATCATACATTGCAAATCTGTCTTCAAGTTTTGAAAGTCTGTCTTTAGTTTCTGTTAAGAAGTTTTGCCAGCTTTCAATGGAGTTTTTAATTTCCTGATATTCTCTCTGGATCTGTTTCATGTATTCCAGATTTTATTTTTATTCTTCATCAAAGACTTCTCTCCCTTCTCTGGGTTCCTCCATTCTTCCTTTTGTGTATTCTTGAGGAGTGCCCAGCATTTCTTTTATTAATCTTCATATATCTTGCTTCACCTGAGTTAGAATTTCAGATTTAAATTCATCAATGAGGTCACAGAAATATTTATTTCCATTGAGGCCATGTCTGATATTGCATGTTTGCTGCCCTCGATCTCCTCTGTATTTACCTCTTCTGGACTTATACTCCCTGGGTCAGTGGTTGGAAGCTTTTTGCTGTTTCTTTGTCTTGTCATGTTTCTGGTTTCTTTCAGACAGGTGAATGGTGGAGGTCTTAGGATCCTTTTGTATTGCTCACAGTTTTTCTGAAGTGTACTGGCTAGGGGACCACTGCTCTCTCCAGCCTGTTGTTGATCTGTGAAGGGCGATATGGGCTGGCTCCTCCCCTCTAGGCCAGTGAGTGTCTTCAGCACATCAGTGTGTGCCCTGCAGATGTCACAGGTTTGAGACAGCCTCATCCCTGGCTATTGGGTCTCAACCAGGGGCGTGGCCCAGCCCAAGCAGATCCCACCAATCCACTTTGGGCCAGGAACCACCAACTGATGCTGCCTCAGTTGTCGGCCCAAGCCTGTCCTGCCCAAATCCAATATGTCATTAGCCATTTATCCCCCTCTGGAGAACCCAGTTCCCAGCACTCACCAAAGTCTGTGCAGCTTGGTTCACCATTTCTGCTCCCTGTTGCAGCACCTCCTCCTACTAAGGATCCCAAGCTCACCAACCACTGCTCTCGGTGGGGATGTGACCTCAGCTCGATCATGAGTCCCCCAACTCTAAGATGCACCCAGTACAGTGATGGAAGCACACCCAGCTCCAGCCCTCCATCCATGCTTCTTTTTTTTATATTTTCTTTTTCTTTTTCTTTTCCCTCAGTTTCTTCCTGGGTCATGAGAATTCCTCTCCTTTCACCTGGTCTTCTCCATGGTGTTAAATTCTAGCATCTGAGTTGTTTTCTCGGAGAGGCTCTCTAACATGCTACCTATCAATCAGCCATCTTTAATGTATTCTTTTTTTAAAGAGAATAAAACCAAATGAGACAAAACAAAATAGAGTCAATCAAAACAAAAGGATCAACATGATACATGACTTAGAAACAAAATACAAGGAAATCAATAAAGGCTACCATAATACCTCTTGTTATCTTCAAAAGAATTGCCCATATCATCAGGCATAATAAAATTGAACAAAACAATACAGAACAAAACCAATAAAAAACAACATTGAAGACATTATAAGAGTTCAAAGGAAGAATATAGTCAAACCAGAATGGGTACCATAATGTATCATATTATCTTCAAAGTAGTTGCCTATACCATCAAAGGTGATACTATCAAACAAAACAGAATAGAATAAAATCAGTCAAAACAAAACAGTGAAAGCCATACAGGGTTTCAACTCAAGTTAATAGGAAATCAAAAATGGTTAGCATAATATATTCTGCTATCCTTGGAATAGCTGTCCATATCATCAAATCTAATACAAGTAGATGAACTGAAACAGAATAAAACCAAACTAAACAGAACAATGAAAACAATATGGGTTTCAAATCATGATAATAGATTAACAATGGCCACTGCCTTCCCTTTTTAGACAATTCCTCCCCTTTCACTTTCAAAGAATGTATTGCACATTTTGGATCTCACTAACTCCTTTAGTTTTTATATTAGGGAGGCAACCCACTAGTCACCTAAGTGATGGTGAACCTTTTTACCTCTAAGCATGATCTCAAGTTGTATCCATTTGCCTAAAAGTGTCTTGAGGTTTTCTTTCTTTATAGCTGAATAATTTTCCATTGTATAAAAGTATCATGTTTTTTAAGCAATCTGCAGCTGATGGGTGAGCTACTCCCATGTTTTTCTGGTTCCCTGTCACATAGAACATTGTTTTCTTGTCTTTGACTGTCAGCCTGTTAACCCCCTTTCAGGTTAATTGTATTTCTTATATAGAGCATATTGATGGACCCTATCTCCTGATCCACTTTGCCTCTGTTTCTTTTTATTGGTGAATCATGACCATCTATATTAGTGATTATAGCCAACCTTCTCTGCTTCATCTCTGCTATGCTATTTTTCTGCCATTGGTTGTCTACTTTTACCCTTCATTCCACTATCTGACCTATTCAGTGAGCCCCCTCTGCCACTGTTCCTGAAACCATGGTCTTTTCTCTCTCTATCTAGAATGTCCCTCATATTTTGTAGGGTTAGAATGGTGGTCATGAACTCCCCCAGTTCTTTTTTGTCATGGAAACATCTTGTTTCTCAATTATTTTGAAAGATAGTATTGCAGGGTACATTAATCTGGGTTGGAGATTATTTTCTTTCAGGACTTGGAATACTTCAGTCCAACCTCTTCTTGATTTGATGGTTTATGTCGAAGAGTCTGTCATTATTCTGATGGTTTTTCCTTTATAGATGGTCTATGTCTTTTCTCTGACAGCTTTTAATATTCTGTTCTTATGCTGAATTTCTGGGATCTTGATTATTATATGTCTGGGTGTAGATCTATTTTGGTTATAGCTAGTTGAAGTTCTATATGCCTCACTTATCTGAGTATCATTTCCTTTTCCTGTGCTTGGGAAGTTTTCTTTAAGTATTTCTGTAAACAGGCTTTATATTTGTAGTATGCACAGGGCAGGTGGAGCTGGTTGGGATAGCTTTATGGAAACCACAGCAGTGGCTGTTGGATTGTGCACTGGGGTGAGACTTAGTCCAAGAAATTTCTATCAGTCTGCTCCAAGCTAGTACTGGCCAAATGAATCCAGCCTCAGCTCTGTATTTGTGTTTACCCCTGCTTCTTCACTCATATTTTTTATTCTTAAGTTATAGTTCCTCTTGTCATCTTCTAGATTTGTATTGTTACTTCCTGGTTCCTTTTTATTTGTAAGAGATCTTTCCTTTTTTGCTCACAAGCTTTAACCATGTCTTCAAGGTTTAATAGTCTATTTTTACTTTCTTTCAAGCAGTTTTACCAGTTTTCAATGGAGTTTTTAAGTTCCTGGTAATCTCTTTGAATCTGTTCCATGTATTCTAAATCTTTTTTATATACTTCATTGAAGGTTTCCCTCACTTTTCTATGCTCTTCTTTTCTCCCATATGTGTCTTCTTTAGAGGCATTGTTTGAAGATTCTGTGTAGGTTGTTTGTCAATATCCACTACAGAGACTGAGGATTTAATACAATGGTCTGAAAGCTCAGGAAGAACACTATACATGGCCGTTGTGTCTAAAAGTACAGAGAATGTCTTACATTTGATCTACAGTGAGACTCAGGGCTCCAAGAAGGATATTTTAATGGGAGCAATGGGTGATGAATCCCATCAATCTTCTTCAGCAGCAATCCCAAGTAAATCAGCCAGCAATGAATCTAGTGGTGATAAGGTCTCCTGTGAGGGGAAGGAATTAGAAGATGGCTTACCTGCTCTCTGCCAACTAGGACAGTCACTCTTCCAATGGCCCTTGAGATTGCTGAGGGGGCAGGGCTATGCAGAAAGTTGTGGTTTGAGGCATTCTCTTCCCTAGTGTCCTTCCTTGTCACACTTGAAGCATGGTCCAGAAAGGACTAAGGCTGCTGTGCCTTGTTTCAATTTACCTGTCTCAGGTAAGTGCCACTGCTGAAAGATCAGATTGATATTTAGCAAGTCTCTTTTTTATGCCTTTTTCCTCCTTTGAGTTTTAGCTCTGTTGCTGAAAACATGAAAAGCTATATTAAGAAGGACTCCCTGTGGGGTTTGAACACCAAGTTCAGCCTTTTGTAGTTTCACAGAATTTCAGTGGCAGACTGAGAAATAAAATAAGAGTTAATAAGAATTGTACCTATAGAATATTAACAAAATTACATATTTTATACAGAAAATTAGAAATCAAAGTCATACCTAATATTACACTATGAAAATCATGATGACATTGTGTAACATATTCAAACTTGCCATTTTTGACACAAGATGATCTCTTTTTGGTCAATCATCTCTATCTAATACATAAGAAGTTTTTATTTAATTTACCCACTAAAAAGATGTCATTGAAGAAATTTGTGACATTGTTTGGACTGATCAGTGTTTAAGCATCTCTTAGTGACACACATATAGCATACACGTTACATAAATTTTTGTTTAAAAAAATTATCATTGCAGTCTAGAGAGAAGTCAAGATGGCTGATCAGTGAGCAACAAAATACAAAGCCTCCTGAGAGAAACAACTCATTAGCCAGAATAAAACACCCTGGAGAGACCCAGACAGAGGGAGATGGATCCTCTTGACACAGGAAGAAATTAAACCATAAAAAAGCTCTTCAAATACATCAGGACTACAACTGAAACAGCTAAAAATTACAGGACACAACATTTTTGTGGTGACCTGCCAAGTTTGCACCAGCCTGAATTTGCACCAGCTTAAATCCACGCCAGCCAGCAGAGCCACGCAAACTCATTCCCACTGCCACTCACAGGAACCACAGCAGCACTGAAGTCAGGGGTTGGTGAGCCCAACAGAGAGCAAAGCCAGTCAGGGACCTTCATTAATCCACGGTCAGTCCTGGGACTGAGACCCCCCATGGGAAGGGTGTTACCAAATGGGTGACATATTGGAATCGGGCAGAAGGAGCCTGAACTGGGAGCAACAGTGACTTCAGTTGGTTGCTCCCTCCCCAGAACAGATTCATGGGATTTGCTTAGACTGGGCTGCACCCCTGGCTGGGACCCAATGAGCCATCCCAAATCGATTCCCTGCACCTACATGCACTAACTGGCTGAAGGCCCCTGTAGTTTGGCTGGCCCAGTGGGGAGT
Source organism: Hydrochoerus hydrochaeris (assembly GCA_004027455.1). Lineage (NCBI taxonomy): Eukaryota > Metazoa > Chordata > Mammalia > Rodentia > Hydrochaeridae > Hydrochoerus > Hydrochoerus hydrochaeris. The sequence continues at coordinate 5,504 of PVLA01019869.1, forward strand.
GGCAGGCATATGCAGCCACTGCTTATACCGCAGAGACAAGAGCAGTCAGGAGACAGTGGAGGTCACATGCCAGTGTGCTTTGGAGGAAATGTGGCCAACAGGGAAGGGGGCTGGGGCCTGCACTGTAACCTGTGTGGAGGAAGTCAGGGCCATGACAGGAGAGAGAGGCAGGAGGAGGCACGCAGCCCAGAACCTTGAGAGCCCTGATCCAGGAGTGGGAAAAATAAGGGAGACCAAGGGTGGCAAACATGCAACATCAGACATGGCTTCAATGGATATTAAAAGATATCTTTGGGACCTTGTAGATGAGCTCAAAACTGAAATATTAAATCAGGTAAAGCAAGATATGAGTAGAATAATTAAAGAAATGCTCTCAGGAAGCATCTCTCAGGAAGATACAGATAGAAGAAGGGAGGAACACAAAAAAAGGAGAGAAACATTTGATAAATAATATAAAGAAAATATAGAATATATGAAGCAGATTCAAAGACACTACCAGGAGATTAAAAACTCCATTGAAAGCTGGCAAAACTCCTTAAAAGAAACTAAGGATAGACTATCAAAACTTGAATACAAGTTTGCAATGTGTGATCATGAAAGGAAAGATTTCTTAAAAATAACAAGGAAGCAGGTAGTAATAATACAAAGGCTAGAAGATGACAAGAGAATCTACAACTTAAGAATAAGAAATATGAATGAAGAAGCAGGAATACATACAGGTGAATTACAAAGGCTATTCACTGAAACAATTAAGGAACACTTCCCAAGCATGGGAAAAGAAAATGACATTAGGTTATGTGAGGCATACTGAACTCCAGCCACCTACAACCAAAACAGATCTACACCCAGACATATAATAATCAAGATACTAGAAATTCAATATTAAAACAGAATATTAAAAGCCATCAGAGAAAAGAAACAGATTACCTATAAAGGTAAGCTCATCAGTATCATGGCTGACTTCTCAACACAGACCATCAGATCTAGAAGAGCTTGGAGTGAAGTATTCCAGGCCCTGAAAGAAAATAACCTCCAGCCCAGATTGATGTACCCTGCAAAACTGTCACTAGAAATTAATGGAGAAACAAGATGCTTCCATGACAAAGAGGAACTGGGGGAATTTGTGACCACCAATCCAACCCTACAGAGAATACTGAAGGACATTCTAGAGAGAGAGAAAAAATACCAGGGTTTTAGGAACAGTGGCAGAAAGACCTCAATGAGTGGGACAGGCAGTAGAATGAAGAAGAAAACTAGACAAACAAAGGTAGAAAAATCACATAGCAGAAATGAGGCAGAGAAGGATAATTAGAATCTCTAACATAGATCACCTTGATAACACCATATTGTTAATAGTGCACCAGGATTTAAAACACACATTACTCACACTACTCTGCTTAGATGTATTATATTGAAACCTCTGGTTGAAAAACCTCTGGCTCAGGGGGCTCTGAAACCTCTGGTTGAAAAGGCCAAAGGGTTTGGGCTTGGGAACATGGTAAAAGGGTGTAAAAACAAGAAGCATCCTCTGATGGTTGGTAAGGGAGAGATCCTAGTGGAGTAGAGTGAGCCAAAAGTACCTGGACTACCATACATAGATGAATGAGAGAAGGACATGTCCTCAGAGTGAAAAAGACCTGGACATAAGGGATTTCTACCAACTTGCCATTGCAATGACAAAAGTTGCATAAATGTTAAAAGATTTTTGTTTTTATGGTCTTCCTGAGGTTAAGAGCACCAAAGTTACAAAGAAAGCACCCTAGACTGGTGTTTTGGGGGAGAGGGGACAGGAAATAGTATTCTGTATAGTGAGCAAACTACAGATGAGCCAAGAGAACAACTCTGCCTCGGATGGGAGAGCATTAGTCCTTCCCAAAAAGCATCAGAACTGTCCTAGGTCACACTTATCAAAACAAGTCATCACCTGTTTTGAAAATGTGACAGAGAAAGCCCCAACACCCATTCTCATCAGCTGTAACCAAGAGTGCAGTGGGGGGCAGGGTCCCAGAGTACAAGAGGGTAAAAACTCTGCTTTGGGCTGTTTAGCCTAAGAACATGAGAGCTTTTATCTTTCTCCAGGAGGCATCAAGAGGTTCCCCAGCATGAGCTCATGAATTTCTAAGGCTGAGAACAACACTGCTCTGGGACATGGGGCACTAGCCCTGTCCAAGAAGCATGAGAGCTGTTATAGACTGAGAAACTGAGACATGAAACCCTGGATGAAAAGGTGGCTCACCCATGACAAATGAGGTGGATCGCTGTTGGATGCAGGCTAGCAATGGAAAAGAGGAAGGTCCCAGAGGAAAAAAGGCTGGTTTGTAGGCAAGGGAGCTCAAAACTAGAGGTGACCCCCAGCAGCCCACACAAACGACCAATCCAAGTCACAAAGCATGAAAATGTTAGGGTTTTCTGGTGCAACAGAGAAGCAAAAGAAAAGAAAAAGTGGCCTTTATTGAGGACATGGAGAGAAGCACACCACTCGTGAGATTGGGCATTTCTCCTCTGCCAGAGACAAACATGGCAGGAGGTTTTATGATCTCTGAGCAGAAGCAGCACTTGGGGTGGGCACTGATGATGCATAAGGAACTCAATGGAATTCTCTTCACAGGCATGGAAAAAGAAAGAGGACATTATAATCAAAACTGAAGGGGAAGGAGGAGGAAGTGGTCCTCAGAGTAAGTGTTGTTTTTGCTTTGGCTATCCACCATGTTAGACCACTGCCATAAAGTCACCACCAGGAACTTAGGTTAGGGCAGAAACCTTTCAATTTTCTGAGCCCCAACATTAGCAAAAGACTTTCAGAGAACAAATCAATTTAAATAAAATTCTAGCTGGGCACAGTGGTGTATGCCTGTAATCCCAGCACTCTGGAGGCTAAGGCAGGAGGATTGCTGTCGAGTTTGAGGCCAACCTGAGTTACAAAGTGAGTTAAAGGCCAGCTGAACCATATAGGGAAACCCTGCCTCAAAAAAGATTAGAATTCCATTGACTAGCACATCACAACCTTAAATTTTTGTTATTACAAAAAAATTTCATTAAAACAATATTAACTTCATGCTTCCCTAAATAGTGTAGAAATTCAGGAAGTTCAAACTGCTAGCAGAATAAGGCCCAGGCTTCATCACTCAAAGGCCAATAACTAGGAGCTGAGATTGGTGGGAAGGAATCAGGCTTACTAAAGGGCTTGTTACCTCAGAAGATACAGGGGCTACCACCCCAAAACTTCCCACCTCTGGAGACTTAGGATCCTGAAGGGATGTATATGAAGGAAAATCAGGATCAGGGCAGAAAGATCATGTGTTCAATGGGGTCTTCAGACCCAAGGTATATTCTCTTTTTCCATCTCCAAAACAATGCAACAGATCTTAATCTTCCCAAGCCACCTCTTAGAGTTCTTTCTAAATATTGCTTTTCTACAAATTAAACCTCACTCTAATTTATAAGTTCTGTGTCAGTGGATGCAAAGGATCTAAAAAATAGAGGCAGTATATATATTGTGATATTATCTGAAGATCAGCAGATGCACTGATCTGTGCAAACCTTAAAAAAAGTATTTAGCATTTCAGATCTTGTGTATGTGTGGTGCTTGGGATCAGATGCAGGGTCTTCAGTCCAAGCCTCATCCTCAGCCCTTTGTTAATTTTATTTTTTAATCTTCAGACAAGTTCTTCTGAGGTCACTAAATTGCCTCAGTGGTATTTGAACTTGCAATCTTCCTGCCCAGGACTCCCACAATGCTAGGAATAACAGAGTTTATCTCCACACTTGCCTAGTACTTAACATAACAGCTCAGGTTGGGTTTCTCTGCAGAATTTAGAATGCCATCCCAGGCATTCAAGAGTGGACCTGAAAAGGATTAAGGAGGGAAGACAACCTTGCAGAATAGTAAAGAAGGGAGAAGCAAAAGCAACTCTGCCAAGGTCAATTCCCAAAGAAGCAGCCATTGTCATAAAATCAATAAGAATCTTTATTAAAAATAAATTTATTATTTTGAAAAAATAACTAGGTTCGAAGCACAAGTATCAATCCCACTAAAATTAATCAGAAATTTGATTAAATGTTTTAATCAAGCAGGCAAATTTCTCTACAAAAAAATAGCATGCCAGAGATCCAAGATGGCCGATTGATAGGTAGCATGATACAGAGCCTCTCTGAGAAAAAACAACTCAGATGCTAGAATCTGACACCATGGAGAAGACCAGATAAAAGGAAAGGAATTCTCCTGACCCCAGAAGAAACTGAGGAAAAAGAAAAAAAATAAAATAAAAAAAGAAGAAGCATGGATGGAGGGCTGGAGCTAGGCACACTCTGGTAGCTTTGCTGGGCACATCCTAAAGTTGGGTGACTCACAATTGAGCTGAGGTTGCATCCCCGCCGAGAGCAGTGGTTGGTGAGTTCACGTCCCTTGGCAGCAGGAGGCACTGCAACGGGGAGTAGAGACAGCAAGCTAAGCTGAACAGACTTTGGTGGGTGCTGGGAACTGAATTCCCCAGAGCAAGATGACTGGCTAGACAACATATTGGATTTGGGCAGGACAGGCTTGAATCAACAGCTGAGGCGACATCAATTGGTGGCTCCTGGCCCAAAGTGGATTGGTGGTATCTGCTCGGGCAGGGCCATGCCCCAACTGGGACCCAATAGCCAGGGGCAAGGCTGTCCCAACCCTGTGACATCTACAGGGCACAGACTAATGTGCTGAAGACACTCACTGGTTGACTGGCTTAGAGGGGAGGGGCCGGCCCACACCACCCCTGCATGCACTTCACAGATCAACAACAAACAGGAGAGGGCAGCACTGCCCTAGCCAGTAAGCTGCAGAGGAACTGTAAGCAATATGTAAAGATCCAGAGACCTCCACCATTCACCTGTCTGAAAGAAGCCAGAAACATGACAAGACAGAGAAATAATAAAAAGCTTCCAACTGCCAACCCAGGGAAAATAAACCCAGGAGAGGTAAATACAGAGGAGATTAAGGGCTGCAAACATGCAATATCAGACATGGCCTCATTGGAAATAAAGAAATACTTCTGTGACCTCATTGACAAATTTAAACTAAAATTGAAACTCTAACTCAGGTGAAACAAGATATAAGAAGATCAATAAAAGAAATGCTGGGCACTCCTCAAGAAGAAACAAATGGAGGAACCCAGAGAAAAGAGAGAAGCCTTTGATGAAGAACATAAACAAAATCTGGAATACATGAAACAGATCCAGAGAGAATATCAGGAAATTAAAAACTCCATTGAAAGCTGGCAAAACTTCTTAACAGAAACTAAAGACAGACTTTCAAAACTTGAAGACAGATTTGCAATGTATGATCATGAAAGGAAGGATCTCTTAAAAATAACAAGGAACCAGGAAGCAACGATACAAAGGCTAGAAGACGACAAGAGGATCTATAAAGTAAGAATAAAAAATGTGAATAAAGAAGCAGGGGAAAATACAAATGAAATAAAAAGGCTATTCACAGAAATAATTAAGGAAAACTTCCCAAGCATAGGAAATGGAAATGATGTTCAGATATATAAGGCATACAGAACTCCAGCCAGCTACAACCAAAACAGATCTAAACCCAGACATACAATAGTCAGGATCCCAGAGATCCATCACAAGAACAGAATATTAAAAGTGGTCAGAGAAAAGAAACAGATTACCTATAAAGGAAAACTCATCAAAATCACAGCAGACTTCTCAATGCAAACTACCAAATCAAGAAGAGCTTGGAGTGAAATATTCCAAGCCCTGAAAGAAAATAACCTCCAACCCAGATTGATGTACCCTGCAAAACTGTCTCTCAAAATTAATGGAGAGACAAGATATTTGCACAACAAAGAGGAACTGGGGGAGTTTG
>PVLA01019870.1:0-11350 GCA_004027455.1 Hydrochoerus hydrochaeris
CAAGGGACCCCCATTGTCCACTCATCTGGAGGAAACCAGAAACATGATAAGAGGAAGAAACAACACAAACACTACTGGCCCAGGGGAGGTAAACACAGAAAAAATTGTGGGTTTCATGCCTGAAAAAGCAGCATCTGACATAAAGAATTATCTTCATGACATTATAAAAGAACTACAAACAGGAATTCTAATAAAAGTAAAGGAAGATATAAGGAAAATAATAAAAGAAATCCTAAGTATCTCTCAAGAAGACACAGATGGAAGAATGGAGGGGCATACAAAAAGGAGAGAAATCTTCAATGAAGAATATTGTAAAAAAAATATATAGAATCAAGAAACAGATTCAAAGAGACTACCAGGAAATTAAAACCTCATTGAAAGATGGCAAAACTTCTTGAAAGAAACTAAAGATAGACTATCAAACCTTGAAGACAGATTTGCAACATGTGATTGTAAAAGGAAAGATCTCTTAAAAATAACAAGGAACCAAGAAGTAACAATACAAAGGCTACAAGATGACAAGAGGATTTATAACTTAAGAATAAAAAATGTGAGTGAAGAAGTGGGGGTAAACACAAATGGAAAACAAAGACTATTTACAGAAATAATTAAAGAAAACTTTCCAAACATAGGAAAAGGAAATGATGTCCAGAAATATGAGGCATACAGAACTCCAGCCAGCTATAACCAAAATAGATCTACACCCAGACATATAATAATCAAAATCCCAGAAATTCAACACAAGAACAGAATATTAAAAGCTATCAGAGAAAAAGAAACAGATCACTTATAAGGTAAAACCCATCAGAATCATGACAGACTTCTCAACACAAACCATCAAATCAAGAAGAGCTTGGAGCAAAGTATTCCAAACCCTGAAAGAAAATAACCTCCAACCCAGATTGATGTACCCTGCAAAACTATCTCTCAAAATTAATGGAGAAACAAGATACTTCCATGACAAAGAGGAATTGGGGGAGTTCATAGTCACCAATCCAATCCTACAAAAAATACTGAAGGGCATTCTGAAGAGAGAAAAAAAGGACCATGGTTTCAAGAACAGCAATAGAAGAGGCTCATTGAATGAGGCAGACAGTGGAATGAAGGGGAAAAATAGATAACCAATGGCAGAAAAATAGCATGGCAGAGATGAGGCAGAGAAGATTGACCATAATCACTAACATGGATAACCTTGATACACTAATAAAAAGAAACACAGGCCAAGTGTGTCACGAGATAGAGTCCATCAAGATGCTCTATTTAAGAAATATATTTAACCTGAAAGAAGGTGTATGAACTGAAATTCAAAGATGAGAAAATAACACTCTATGTGACAGGGAACCAGAAAACAGTATGGGTAGCACACCCAATAGCTACATTGGTTGGAAAGACATAACACTTTTATACAATGGAGAACTACTCAGCTATAAGGAAGGAAAACCTTGAGGCTCTTATAGGTAAATGGATACAACATAAGACCAAGCTCAGGGGTAAAAAGGTTCAGAACCACTTAGGTAAATAGTGAGTTCCCTCCCTAATCTAAAAACTAAAGGAGTTAGTGGGATACAGAATGTACAATGCACCCTGGGAAAGTGAAAGGGGAGGAATTATCTAAAAAGAGAAGGAAGAAGACACTGTTAATCTTGTATCATGATTTGAAACCTATATTGCTTTCATTGCTCTGTTTTGTTTGGTTATATTCTGTTCCAGTTTGTCTACTTGTACTAGATTTGAGGGCATAGACAGCTATTCCAAACATAGCTGAATATACTACAATAACCATTTTTTATTCCCTATTAACTTAATCTGAAATGCTGTATTGCTTTCACTGTCTTGTTTTGACTGATTTTATTTGAATCTGTCTTATTCAATCACTATCTTGTCTTGACTGATTTTATTCAAATCTGTTATGTTTGATAGTATCAAGTCTGAGAGTGTAGGCAACTACTCTGAAGACAATAAGATTCACTATGATACCCATTCTGATTTGACTATTACCCTCTTTTGAAGTCCTATAATGTCTCCAATGTTTTGATTTATTGATTTTTCTCCATAGTGCTAGGCTCAATTGTATTGAACCTGAGAACATGGGCAATTCTATTGAAGATAATGAGAGACTTCATGGTAACCATCGTAGATCACCTAGTATTGTGGTTTTAAATTATGTACTATGCCCATCTTTTGTTTAGAATGACCCCATTTTTTTTCTTTTTTTCTCATTTGGTTTTATTCTTTTCAAAATAAAAAAAATACATTATGTATTATTATCTTCAAAGAAGTTATTCAGAATACAAGTATTAGGCATATAAAATTGACCAAACAATATTAGCATAAATCTTTCTTTTCAATGCAGTAAGAGAAATTAGTAGTAATACTGTTGTAATTGTGTGTGTGTATATATATATATATATATATATATATATATATATATATACTTTTTCCCTTCCTTCTTTTCTCCTTTCCCCTATCCCCAGTTTCTCTTTCCTTTTAAACAGTTTCTTCACATTATCTATTGTATATTTTGGATATTATTTACTATTTTTCATTTTAATCAAATGGTAAGATAGAATTTCATAACAACATAATAGGAGACCAACAATAGAAAACACACTGCATATTGTAATCTTCAAATAAGTTACACAGAGCACAAGATATGGGCATAAAAATTACACAATTGATATTAGCATGAATCTTCCTTTTCAGTGAATTAAGAGACACTAATTGTATAGCTACCTTGCATTTTTCCCCTTTTCCCTTCCTTCATTTCCTCCTTCCCCCTCCTAATTCCCCTTCCCTTTTAAAAATTACTTCCCATTTCAGAATATCTAATGCACATTCTAGACCTTAATTATTATTTCAATTCTCACACCGGGGAGAAAACATGTTATTTACACATGTGATTATTATTTATTTCAATTACAAGTATGATCTCAAGTTGTATTCATTTGCCTATAAAAGTCTCATTTATCCTTATTTATGGTTTAGCAGTACTTTATTCTATAAAAATATATTTTTATCCATTCTTCGTTGATGGGCATTTAGGTTGTTCTGAGATTTAGCTGTTACAAATTGTGCTGCTATAAACATGGGTGCACATATATCACTGTTGTGTGATCTTTTTAATTCTTCTAGGAAGATATCCAGAAGTGGAATAGCTCAATCAAATGGGACCTCCAATCCTAGCTTTTTCAGGAATCTCCATACTGATTTTCACAGTGGTTGCACCAGTTTACAGTCTCACCAACAGTGGGAAAGTGTTCCTTTTTCCCTATAGCCCCTCTAGCATTTGTTATTGATTTCTTGGTGACAGCCATTCCTTCTGGAGTGAGATAGAATCTCAGTGTTGTTTTAATTTGCATCTATTGAATGATCATTGATATTGAACATTTTTTTCATATATTTATCTGCTGTTTTTATTTTTCCAACTGAGAAATATATATTCATCTCAGATTTCCATTTTTGGACTGGGTCTTTGAATTTGAGGCTCTGAGTTTTTTCAATTCTTTATATGTTCCAGGTATAAGTCCTTTATATCAGAGATGACTTTCTAAAATGTTTTCCCACTCTATAGGTTTTCTTTTCACTCTGTTAGTGGTTTCTGTTGATATGAAAAAGCTTTTTAATAAGATTATATGCCAATTGTTCATTTTTTGAAGTATTTCCCATGCAGTTTGGCCTATATGTATATCTTCAAGGTTTATACCTACTTTCTTTTCCATTAGATTTAGTGTTTTGGTTTCAATACTTAGATCGTTGATCAATTTTGACTTTGGTTTAGTACATGGTGATAGACATGTGTCTAGCTTTAGTCTTTGGCATGTAGAGAGGTAGTTTTTCCAGCATCATTTATTAAAGAGAATATCTTTCTTCTAGTAAATATGTTTGACTCCTTAGTCAAGAACAAGATGGCCGAGTGTGTTTGTAATTCTGTTTCCATCTTCTAATCTGTTCCACTGATCCTCAGGTCTATTTTTTGTCAGTACTATGCTGATTTGATTACAGTAACTTTGTAGTATAATTTCAAGTCAGGGATTGCCATGTCTCTTGCCTTGCTTTTGTTACCCAGGATTGCCATTAATATTCTAGGTCTTCTCTGTTTCCAAATGAGTATTTTTCTAGTTCTGTGAGGTATGTTAATGATATGTTAATCAGCATTGCATTAAACCTGTATAACGGTTTTGAGTATATGGCCATTTTCACAATGTCAGTTCTTCCCTATTCATGAGCAAGGGATATCTTTCCATTTTCTGATATCATCTTTGATCTCCTTTTTCAGAGTACTGTAATCATCAATATATAAGTCTTTTACTTCTTTCATTAGACTGATTCCTAAGTATTTCATTTTATTTTGGATGCTATTTTGAAGAGTATCGTTTCCCTAATTTCTCTCTCAGTGAGTTTGTTGTTCATGTACAGGAATGCCATTGATGTTTCAATGTTGTCTTCATACCCAGCTACATTAATGAATTTGGTTATTAAATCTAGAAATCTATTGGTTACTAAATCTAGAAATCTATTGAGTTTTTGGAGTCTTCTATGTAGAGTATCATGATACCTGAAAATAATGATAATTTAAGTTCTTCCTTTTTTATTCCTACTCCCTTTTTTCCCTATCTTGTATAATTGCCCTGGCTAATGTTTTCAGAACTATATTGAATAGGAATGGAGATGGTGTATGTCCTTGTCTCATTCCTGATTTTAGATTGAAGCTTTTAGTATTTGTTGGTTTGCCTGAAGTGGTTTTTATCAAGTTTTGATAAAGACCATCTATTATGATTCTCTGTATGGTTTTTACCATGAATGAGTGCTGGACTTTATCAAATGCTTTTCTGAATGTATTGAAATGACCATGTGATTTTTTTTGTCTTTGGTTCTGTTGATATTGTGTATTACATTTATGTTGAACCATTCCTGCTTTCCTGGTATAAATCCTATTTGGTCATGGTATATATAACCTTTTTGATGATTTGCTGCATTCTGTTTCCTAGTATTTTACTGAGGATTTTTCTAATCTGTTCATTAGGGACATTGACCTGTGGTCCTGTTTTTTAGTGTGTCTTTCTCTAATTTTGGTATTTGGCTAATACTTGCCTTCAGAACTAAGTTAAGGAACATTGTTTCTCTTTCAACTTCATTAAAGAGTTTGAGGAGTATTGGCATTAAATCTCCTTTAAATTTCTTGGAGAATTCAGCTTAGAATCCATGAGGACTTGGGCTTTTCTTTGTTGATAAGTTTTTAATTACATTTACAATTTCATTAACTGATATAGGGTTATGCAGAATTTTTATGTCTTCTTGATTAACCTTTGGTAATTCATACATATGTGTTAATTTGTCTATTTCTTCTCTGTATCCATCCTCTGCAAGTAAAAATTGTTCAAGTAGATATTGATGAACTTCTGAATTTCCAGAGAATCTATAGTAATTTCAGCCTTTTTATTCCTCCCTGCAAGAATTTGTGGTTTCCTTTCATTTTTTGATAAGGTTGGCTAGGGACTCATCAATTTATTTATTTTTTCAAAGAACCCACTCAATTCATTAGTTCTTTGCATTTTTTTCCTATTCTCAATTGCATTAATTTCTGCTCTGATGTTTATGATTTCCTCCCTTGTATGGGCTTTGGTTTTGACTAGCTCTTCTTTTTTTTAGAAGCTTGAGGTGCAATATTAGTGTTTTTATTTGTGCTCATTCTGTTTTCCTATGTGAGAATTCACTGCTATAAATAACCCTTTAGGTTTGTTTTCATTGTGTCCAGCAGGTTCAGGTATGTTGGATCTGAAATTTTATTTATTGTAGATTTTGTTTAATTTCTTTTTTAATTTCATTTGGAGCCATTGGTTTTTCTGGAGAGTGTTATTTCATTTCTATGTGTGTATAGAATGTTTGTGGCTTCTATTGTCATTAATTTCCTATTTCGTTGCACTGTGGTTGGATAATACGTATGAAATAATTTCAATAGATTTGCAGAGCCAAACCGGTGCTGCACCATGAGGTGAGTTGCAGCTCACCAAGGCAGGCATGAAAAAGTTTAGGACCATCAATCCCGGCAGCTGGGTGCCTGCCCATCCTCTTAGGTCATTGGACTATGCTTCAGAGGTTCCATGGGATTGAGTGGACTGTGTCCAGTGACTTTCATTCAATCATGGAAGCCAGGCTCACCAAAGGAGGAGCCAAGCCAGCACTGCACCACGAGGCAAGTTGCAGCTCACCAGAGCAAGCCCGGAAAAGTTTGGGACCATCAATCCCAGCTGCTTGGTGCCGACCAGCTCTCTTAGGACACTGGACTAGGCTCCAGAGGTTCTTCAGGCTTGAGTGGACAGTGGCCAGTGACCTTCATTCAACCAGGGGAGCCAGGCCCACCACACAAGGGGAGCCAAAGCCACGTGAGTCCAAGTAGCAGAGGGCTCAGGAGGTGATTTCCAACACATCCAGGGAAAGCTTTAGAAAATCACTGGAAACATGGAAATATAGGAAAATGATAAAACAAAAGACCAAAATGCAATCTCAACACTCCAGCCCATCCCAAGAAAACCTAAGAGCTATGTACATAGAGGAAAGTACTACACATACACATGAAATGCATGAAATGATATCAACTGAAACAAAGAAGCAAGTATAGGAAGCTATAAGGAAACTCAAATCAGAAATAGTCTCCCAGATAAAAGAAGAAATGATAAAAGTAGTGAAAGAAATACTGAATGCATCCAACAAAGACACAGCTAAACAATTAGAGGAACAAAGCAAAATGATAGAATCCCTGAATGAACAGTTTAAGAGACAAACAGAATGCATTAAGCAGATTCAAAGAGATAGACAGGAAATCAAAAACTCTAATGAACATTGCAAAAACAGCCTCAACAAAAGTAAAGATAGAATCTCAGACCTCTAAGATATGATTGCAGCTAGGGAACAGGACAGGAAAGATCTTTGAAAAATAACAAGAAATCAAGAAATAATGATTCAACAGCTGCAAGATGATGCAAAGAAAAACAATATAAGATTAATATGGATAAAAGAAAAAGAAGGGGAAAACACAAAAGATATCAAGAGGCTATTTACAGAAGAAAATGCTGAAAATTTCCCAAACATGAGTATGAAAACTGACATATGGATTAATGAGGCATATAGAACTCCAAATAGCCATAACCAAAACAAAACTAGAAGCAGACATATAATTATCACCATATGAGAAATCCAACATAACAATAGAATATTACAAGCTATTAGAGAGAAAAGACAGGTCACCTATAAAGTAAAAACTATCAGATTCACAACAGACTACTCAACAGCAAAAATGAAGTCAAGAAGAGCATGGAATGAAGTGTTTCAGATCCTTAAAGAAAATGACTTCCAACCCAGACTGATGTACCCTGAAAAACTGTCTTTCAAAATGGATGGAGAAATAAGATACTTCCATGACAAAGAACAGCTGAAGAATTTCATGATCACCAAACCAAACCTACAAAGAATACTGAAAGACATTCTAGATACACATAGGAAAAAACCACTAAGCAAGACAGACAAACAGAATGGAAAGCTAAGATACAACATCAGAAAGATGACATGTCAACAATAAACCAATATATTTCAGTTACAACGATTTTGTAAATGGCCTCAATTCACCAATTAAAAGAAACATGCTGACAGAATGGATCAAGAAACAAGGTCCAACCATATGCTGTCTACAAGAAACCCATCTAACCCAAAGGAAACTCATAGACTGAAAGTCAAAGTGTTGATAAGAATACTCCATGCAACAGGAACTCAAAAAAAAAGCAGGGGTAGATATTCTGTTTGCAGACCATGTGAACTTCAAACCAAGAATGGTCCAAAGAGGTAAAGAAGGTCACTACATACTAGTTAGGGAAAAACTGCAAGAGGAAGAGATAACAATCTTAAATATATATGCACCAAATTGCAGAGCACCCAACTACATAAAGCAAGTATTAACAGAAATGAAAAATCGAACAGGTAATAACACAATTATAACAGGGGACTTTAACACACCATTGACACACAGTGATAGATCAACTAGACAGAAAATCAGCAAAGAAATAGCAGAACTAAATCACACCTGTGAACAAATAGATTTAATAGATGTATACAGAGTGTTCCATCCAACAACATCAGAATATACATTCTTTTCAGCAGTACATGGGACATTCTCTAAAATAGAACATATACTAACCCACAGAACATATTGAAGTACATGCAAAAGAATTGAAATTATCCCATGCATGTTATCGGATCATAGCACAATGAAACTGCAAATTAATGATAAAAGTAACTGCAAAAACCACACAAACACATGGAAATTAAATAATACACTTTTGACCAATCAGTGGGTCACAGAGGAAATTAAATAAGAAATTAAACAATATCTACAAGCAAACAAAAATACAAATACAACTTACCAGAACCTGTGGGATGCAATCAAAGTGGTCCTCACAGGAAAATTTATTGCACTGAGTTCCCACATTAGGAAAACTGAAAAAACACAAATAAGCAACCTGATATTACACCTCAAAAATCTGGAAAAAGAAGAGCAAGACAAGCCCAAAGCCAAAAGAAGGGAGGAAATTATAAAGATCAGAGAAGAAATTAATGCTACAGAGTCTAAGAAAACAATTCAAAGAGTCAATAAACAAAAGAGTTGGTTCTTTGAAAGAATAAATAAAATTGACAAGTCCCTAGCCAACCTAATTTTAAAAAGGAAAGAAAAGACTCAATTTTATGCAATACAAAATGAAAAAGGAGAAATCACTACCAACCCTGTAGAAATACAAAAGACCATCAACAACTATTTCAAAAACCTCTATTCTCATAGGTTCGATAACACTGAAGAAATGGACAGATTCCTAGAAACATATGAACCAACAAAGCTGGATCAAAAAGATGTAAAACTGCTGAATAACCCAATTACTATGAATGAAATTGAAAATGTAATCAAGTCCCTACCAACAGAGAAGAGCCCAGGCCCAGACAGATTCATTGCAGAATTCTACAAGAAATACAAAGAAGACAATGCTGACACTCCTCAAACTTTTCAATGAAATTGAAAGGGAAGCAATTCTCCCTAAGTTATTCCTGGAAAAACATATATCACTCTAGTACCAAAACCTGAGAAAGACTCAACTAAAAAAGAGAACTACAGGCCAAACTCCCTAATGAACATAGATGCAAAAATTCTCAATATAATATTGCCAAACAGCATGCAGCAAAACATCAAAAAGATTATATACTATGACCAAGTGGGATTCATCCCAGGCATGCAGGGATGGTTCAACATACATCAATCAATAAATTTAATCCACCATATCAATAGAGCCAAAAGCAAGAGTCACATGATCATTTCTATAGATGCAGAAAAAGTTTTTGATAAGATCCAACACCCATTCATGATAAGAACCTTACAGAGAATTGGAATAGATGGTCTTTACCTCAATATGATAAAGGCCATCTATGACAAACCAACAGCCAGTGTCATATTAAATGGCCAAAAACTGAAAACCTTTACCTTAAAATCAGGCACAAGACAAGGATGTCCATTATCACTGCTCCTATTCAATATAGTACTAGAAATACTAGCCAGAGCAATTAGACAAGAGAGAAAAATAGAAGGAGTAAAGATAGGAAAAGAAGAAGCTAAATTATCATTATTTCCTGATGACATGATACTCTACATAGAAGACCCCCAAAACTCCATTGAAAGTCTCCTAGATATAATAAATAAATTCAGCAATGTAGCTGGATACAAAAATCAATACTCAGAAATCAATAGCATTCTTATACACTAACAATGAAATTACTGAGAGAGAAATAAGGAAAGCCACACCCTTCACATTAGCATCCAAAAAAATGAAATACTTAGGAATTAATCTAACAAAAGATGTAAAAGAGTTATACAGGGAAAATTATAACACCCTGAAAAAAGAAATCGAAGAGGACCTCAGAAAATAGAAAGACATCCCTTGTTCATGGATAGGAAGAATAAATATTGTAAAAATGGCCATTCTCCCAAAATTGTTATACACATTCAATGCAATCCTAATAAAAATACCACTAGCATACCTCATAGATCTAGATAAATCACTCCTAAAATTCATCTGGAACCAGAAGAGACTTAGAATAGCAAAGGCAATTCTAAGCAGCAAAGCAAAGGAAGGCAGGATCACAATCCTTGACTTGAAGTTATACTACCAAGCTACTGTAATAAAATCAACATGGTATTGGAATAAAAGCAGACCTGAAGATCAATGGAATAGATTAGAAGATACATCTACAAACACACTCAACCACCTTATCTTTGATAAAGGGGCCAATCATGTTCACTGGAAGAACGACAATCTCTAATAAATGGTGCTCGAAAAATTGGCTATCCATATGGCAAAAACTAAAATCAGAATCATGCCTATCACCATGTACTAAACTAAAATCCAAATGGATCAAAGATCTAAATATTAAAACAGAAAAACAAAATCTGTTGCAAAACAAAGTAGGTAAAAATCTTAAAGACATAGGGGTAGGTAGAGAATTCATGAACAAGAACCAAACTGCACAGGAAATACTTCCCAGAATCAATAACTGGGATTATATCTTATTAAAGAGTTTCTGCACTTCCAAAGAAATCTCCAGAAGAGTGAAAAGAAAATCTACAAACTTGGAAAAAAATCTTAGTGAACTGTCCCTCAGACAAAGGACTTCTCTCTAGAACTTGTAAACAATAAAAAAAAATCAGAACCCCAAAATTCAAAGACCCAATCCAAAAATGGGCATCCAAGATGAAAACACAGTTCTCAGATGAAGAAATACAAATGGCAAATAAATACGTGAAAAAATGTTCATCATCATTGGTCATTAGAGAAATGCAAATTAAAACCACACTGAGATACCATCTCACTCCAGAAAGAATGGCCAGGATCAACAAAACTACCAACAACAAATGCTGGAGAGCCCGTGGGGAAAAAGGAACTCTTCTGCACTGTTGGTGGGAGTACAGACTGGTGCAACCACTGTGAAGGTCAATCTGGAGATTCCTCAAAAAGCTGGGGATGGAGGTTCCATTTGACTCAGCTGTTCCACTCTTAGGTATATTCCCAGAAGATCTGAAAACATCTCACCACAGTGATATATGTGCACCCATGTTTATAGAGGCACAATTTATAATAGCCAGATCTTGGAAACAACCTAAGTGCCCATCAACCAAGGAATGGATAAAAAAGTTGTGGTACTTTTATACAGTGGAGTATTACTCAGCTAAAAAGAATGATCACATTGAGATATTTATAAATAAATGGATGCAACTTGAATCTATACTCATAAGTGAAATAAATGAAACTCACATGTATAA
>PVLA01019871.1:0-11350 GCA_004027455.1 Hydrochoerus hydrochaeris
AGTGACACGGCAGAGAGAAGCAGCCAGAGGCAGGAGATCTGCCTGGTCATTGGCTTTCATTGTTGTGCTGCCAGTTGCTCAAGCTTCAGAGGAAAAGACAGTTGCTGGCAGAGAATGAGGAAACTTCACTGACACTCCCTGGGGCTGAAATTTTGGAAAATGTTCTAAATGTCATGTCTTTACCTTGCATGGCCCCTGACGCTCAAACTGAAGGAATCTCCTGACCTCGCAAAGGCAGCTACAAAGGTCCAGGCCTGGTGGCGGGGCACACTGGTGAGGAGGACATTGCTGCACGCTGCCCTCAGGGCGTGGATCATCCAGTGCTGGTGGAGGCAGATACCATGCAACTGGACAAGAACAAGTGGGAAGCACAGGAGTTCTACAAGCTACAAATCTGGGCCACTGTGAAGCTGCAGTCCTGGGTCCGAATGTGGCTCATCTGCCAGCAATACCATAATATGCTCAATGCTGTCTGCACCATCCAGGACCATTGGTGTGGTCATATCTGCCAATTCCATGATACTTTTCAGGGCAGCTATGAGCTTACAGGAGACCACCTAAAACTTCAACTCAGTATCTTCCTGGGATCCCAAGTTTGTCACATTACAGACTGCATCCCCTTTCCAATAAAGAACTGACCAGGTCTGCTCCAAATACTGTATGAATCACTACATCCTTGTTAGACAAGCCCGTAGAGGCTCCCAATTTCACAAAGCATCAGAAAAAATAATGACAAGTTCAAGTGTCCCTCAAGATTTTGCTCTGGGAGATGAGCAGAGAGGGTATGTCTGGGCCTCTGGGGACAGAAGGGTGTGAGAGCCTCATGTGGGATGAGCAGGGTAATTAGCAATGTCTGCTCTAGGTGGGAGGGGTCAGCTGCAGAGTCTCCAAGGCCACTAACTCGAGGGAGACCCCTCACTGCTGTCTGTATAAATGGTGGCCTGAGCTGTGTACCGTTGTTCACTCTTCCTCCTCCAACACCTTCCCACCAAGTTGAGAACAAGGTGAAAAGTCCCACTCATGCTCCTTATGATCCTGCCAGCTCTGGACCTGACCACTGCACCCTCCTGAGCTGTTCCCTGGATACTCCTCTAGCCATCAGGCCTCCTGAGCAGGTTGTGCTCAGAGTGCTCCATCTCAGCACTTTACGCTGGCCACCTGTCTTCCCAAAGTGCTTTCAGTTCATTCAGGTTGGTCTCTTCACACATCTGTTGCTCATTCCATGGGAATCTCCTTTATGCTCCTAGCTTCAGTGGTTCTCCTTTTGGTTCCACTTTGCAAAGTCCTCATCTTGAGTCACTGTTATTTCACTTCACTATCCACACAGTTTTTTTATTAGTACACGTTTGCAGTACATAATGATTACATTTATCATGAGAAGTTGGTACATGTACATAACACGTCTTTGTTTTGTTTTGTTTGTTTTTCATTCCTGACATCTCATCTTCCTCCTTGCTGTTTCCAACTCTTGGTCCTATTCCCATTGGCAAAAGCTCCATTTTCATCATGTTTTTCTCCTTCAGTCCTTCAATTTCCTCTTCAATTTGTTTCCATCCCCTTTTCTTCCCCTTCCTATCCCTTTCTCTATTGCTCCCCATCCATTTACTTCCTATTTAGCTATCATATATATGATACACATGTTCTATTTACCCACATGTATCATATATAACCCTATGTATGATACATTGTATATATTTTCACTTAATGTTACAGTTTCGAATTGCATCCATTTTCCTACAGATGCCTCAGCAAGTGAGTAAAGAAAATGTCCATCTAGCTTCTGTCCCTCCTACTTGAGGGTGAGCTGCAGGGAGGACCAGGGCTCTCATCCAGGCTCTGGCACATGTGTGGCCAATCTTTTGTTCCCTCAGGCTTCAGTGAATGAAAAGGAATTGTCTTGTGCTGCATATGAAATATGTAATATAGTTCACATATATAAGTAACAAGGCTTCTTTCTTATATTTTAACTTATTAAATTATTTTATGAATAAATGGCAAACTCAATTTTATTAATTAGATAAGAAGCCTTACATAACTGCTCAATAACAATAAACACATGTCTGCAAAGGCACACACAGGTATGTATATTTAAATACTGGCATTGGTGATCTCTGCATTTTAGTCAGCATGTTTCCCAGGAACATGTAACCTCTGATACACAGAGTTATATTTGACTGTGTATGACAGGTGCATTAGGCAAGGTTACCTCTACACTGTCACACACACACACACACACATGCACATGCACACACACACAGTGTTTTGTAGTCTCCTACATAGGCCATACTTCAATACCATACAATTTAATTACTAAAACTAACAAGATTAAAAGCTTATACTCTTGGAGTCATGTGACTAGTTGTCCAAGGCTGCATGCACCCCAAAGGCTGTACATTGGACATACCTGCTCTAACATGGAGTGGGCCCATCTCTCCTGACTAGCCAGTCTTAAGCTCTGCCTGTCCTGCCTTGTCTTTACATGAAAATGTCAACAAGTCCTGGGGCTAAGCCCTGCTTTTTCTCCTATCTATTGCCATATCCCAGAAATTGGGAGCTCCCCCTGTGACCCTGTAGGGATACAGTGATGCCCACTCCATGACCTGTGAGGATAGCAACTGTTTCCTGAGCTGCCTCTGTGTCTGTCCCTGTGGATACACCTCACTGACCATCACATGAGAGGACAGAACTCTGTGTGTGTGTTTGTGTTTGTGTGAATAACATGAAATTCATATAACTAAAGCTACATGGGGATTAATATAAGATGAACAAGCAACTGGCACCTAGTACATTCCTGTTGTTAAAAAACCACTACCAATATCAAGCTCTAAAATAGCTGTATCACCCTAAAAGGAAATCCCATACCCAAGATCCAAGATGGCCGACTGAGTGGTAGCACAATAAGAGAGCCTCTCTGAAAAGAAAACAACTCAGATACTAGAACTAACAACATGGAGAAAGCCAGACAAAAGGAGAGGAATTCTCATGACCCAGGAAGAAACTGAGGAAAAAGAAAAAAAAAAGAAAGAAGAAGAAGAAGCGTGGATGGAGGGCTGGAGCTGGGCAAGCTCCGGTTGCTGTACCAGCACATCTTAGGGTCAGGCGACTCACGATTGAGCTGAGGTCGCAGCCCTGCGGAGAACGGGGGTTGATGAGCTCAAGACCATCAGCTGGAGGAGGCGCTGGGGCAGGGAGTGGAAATGGCGAGTCGAGCTGTACAAACTTTGGTGGGTGACAGGAACCGGATTCCCCAGAGCAAGATGACCGTCTAGATGACATTTTGGAGTTGGGCAGGGCCAGTTTGAATCAAAACCTGAGGTGATGTCAGTCAACGGCTCCTGGTCCAAAGCAGATTGGTGGCATCTACTCAGGCTGGGCCAGGCCCCTGGTTGTAACCCAATAGCCAGGGACAAGGCTGTCTTGAGCCAGTGGGATCCCCAGGGAACACACAAACATGCTGAAGCATCCACTGGGTGGCTGAAGTAGGGGGAAAGGCCGGCTCACAGCGTGCACCTCACAGATTGGCAGAAGACTGGGGGGGTGGCACTTCCCTAGCCAGTGTGCTGTAGAAAAACTGTGGGCAGTATGAGGGGCCCAGAGACCTCCACCACCCACCCATCTGAAGGGGGCCAGAAACACAACAAGACAGAGAAACAGCAAAAGGCCTCCAACCGCTGAACCAGGGAAAGTGAGTCCAGTAGAGGTAAATGCAGAGGAGGGTGAGAGCAGCAAACACGTAATATCAGACACAGCCTCACTGGAAATAAAGAAATACTTCTGTGACTTCATGGACAGATTTAAATCTAAAATTCTAACTCAGGTGAAGCAAAATATAAGAACATTAATAAAAGAAATCCTCGGTAATCCTCAAATAGACACAAATGAAAGAATGGAGGAATCCAGAGAAAGGAGAGAAGCCTTTGATGAAGAGTATAAACAAAATCTAGAATACATGAAACAGATCCAAAGAGAATATCAGGAAATTAAAAACTCCATTGAAACCTGGCAAAACCTTTTAACAGAAACTAAAGACAAACTTTCAAAACTTGAAGATAGATTTGCAAGATATGATCACAAAAGGAAGGATCTCTTAAAAATAACAAGAAACCAGGAAGCAATGATATAAAGGCTACAAGATGACAAGAGGATTTATAACCTAAGAATAAAAAATGTGGATGAAGATGCAGTGACAAATACAAATGAAATAAAAAGTCTATTCACAGAAATAATTAAAGAAAACTTCCCAAACATGGGTAATGGAAGTGAAGTTCAGATAAATGAGGCATACAGAACTCCAGCCAGCTACAACCAAAACAGATCTATACCCAGACATATAATAATCAGAAATCCATCACAAGAACAGAATATTAAAAGTGGTCAGAGAAAAAAAAACAGATTACCTATGAAGGAAAACTCATCAAAATCACAGCAGACTTCTCGATGCAAACCATCAAATCAAGAAGAGCTTGGATGAAATATTCCGAGCCCTGAAAGAAAATAACCTCCAACCCAGATTGATGTACCCTGCAAAACTGTCTCTCAAAGTTAATGGAGGGGCAAGATATTTCCACAACAAAGAGGAACTGGGGGAGTTTGTGACCACCAATCCAACCCTGCAAAGAATATTGAAGGACATTCTAGAAAGAGAGAAGAAAATCACCAGGATTCCAGGAACAATGGCAGAAAGGCCTCAAAGAAAGGGGCAGACAGTGGAATGAAGGAGAAAAGTAAACAAACAACAATGACAGAAAAATAGCATAGCAGAGATTAGACAGAGAAGATTGGTTATATCACTGTTTTATCTTGACTGACTTTATTTGAATCTGGTATGCTTGAGAGTATCAAGTCTGAGAGTAGAGGCAACTACTCTGAAGATGACAAGATTCAAAAGGATATCCATTCTAGTTTGATTATTAACTGCCTTTGAAGTCCTATAATGTCTCCAATGTTTAGTTTTTATTAATAGTGTAATGCAATACTAAGTTTAATTATACTATGTTTGACAATATAGACAATTTTCTTGCAAATAACAAGAGACATCATAGTAACTACTGTAGATCACCTAATATTGTGGTTTTATATGTCCTTTTCATTTTGTGTTTCTCTAGGAATTTGTATTGTTGACTTGTTTTGATTTGTTTCTCCCTCTAATACAGAAAGGCTAGGTATACATGTAGAGACTTATACATGTGTAGAACTTCTAAGTAGCTTATGAGAATGGATTATAGTTATTGTAAAGAAAAAAAGAGGAAAAGAAAGTATTCTAAAGGATATAACTTCATTTATGTTTAAGTGTGTAGAACTGATAACTATATTACTAAGTTTTTATAGGATAGATGAACAGAACTGGTTACAGTCTCACTGTTTAAATGTCCATTTTGTAGGCTTTACTTTTGTAACTTGAACAACTACTTCTAAGAGGAAAATATGTAATTATCAACTAGAGATTTCTTACTGGTTACTATTTTTGTTTTGTTTTGTTTCGTTTTTGAAATTTTGAATTATTTCTACCCTCTTTCTATTTCAATTTTTTCTTTAAATTAAAAAAAAAAGAAAATCCCATACCCATAAATGAGATTCCCCACTACCTCTCCAGGCTCCAGCAACCCCTATTGTACATTCTGTCTCCATAGATTTGCCTATTGTGCTTACATCCTATAAATAGAAACAATAATGCAATATTTGTTGACTTCTTTCAATGAACATAATGTTTACAAGGTTCAGTTACAGTGTATCAGTATTCAGTGCTACATTACTGAATAATATTCCAGTGCATGGAATCACACTTTTTTCCATGTATCTGTTTTTTTCCATGTGTCTGTTGATGGATATTAGATTGCTTATACTTTTGAGTCTTATGAATAATAACACTATAAGTGGTTAACAATTGTGTCATTTATACTTCTGACAGTCATGTTCAAAGGTTCCAATTTTGTATAATCTAATTATTATTATAAATTATTACCATCTTGTTGATGTGAAATGGTGTTCTTTGTGGTTTTGATTTACATTTCCCTAATGACTAAAGATATAGAACAATCTTATCTGATTATTGGCCACATGTAGAGTATATTCTTTGGACAAATGTCTACTCAAGAGCTTGAAAATTATTTTCACAGAGTTTTGCTTATCTTTTGTTGTTTCCATAAATATTTCTGCAGTGAATGAATATATGATTTGGTTTGACATGACTCAAATCCTACTGCCTGGGAACAAGCACCCCACCACCCCTGAATCATTTTTTCAGCCAACTATCCAGATTCCTCCTTCCCAATAGGCACTTTGTTCTGACTTATCATTTATCTCTCACAGTGCTGGTGTGTGTGTGCATATCTGTGTGTGTGTATCTGCATCGTGTATGTATGAGATGGGCAGAGCAAGTATATTGCTGTCCCTCCATTTCATGCATGCATACCACTCTCCACTTGTTGGTTTTGTGTCTCTCTGTCACTGCCTCTTATCATGTGTGCTCATCTTCTCCCTCTATCTTTCTCTGTGTACATCTCTTCTAATGCAACATCTTTGTATACATGCTTCAGTGATTCATGAATTTTCTGGCTCTGTAAATTTCTGGTAAAATTAATGAATAATCCTCAGACATAACCCTGCTCTTCTAAACCCTGATTGCACTTAATATTCCCACAAAGACAGTATGGAAAACTACAGGGGAGATACCAATGTGGGTGCTCCAGAGTGTTGGATTTATTACATAGCCAGGCTCTGTCCAGGATGTACAGGTGCTTAGAAGAATATCAGAGCACTGATACTCTGATTATACATTAATAGACAGATAGATGATAGACAGATGACTGGTATAAGGATGAGTGCATGACCCATTCCAGGCCAGTGAGAGTCAGTTCTGAGGCTAAGTTGGCACCACTGGTTTTGCTAGGGTAGAGGAGAGAGATAGTGTTCACCATCCCTTAGTAATTATGTAGCTTCTTTGGCTGGATCTAGGAACTGTGTTAATACAAGGCTGACTAACTAGACAAAATTGTGTAAGATTTATTAAGTTTCTGTACATTGGAATTTTCACAAGAGGATAATATCTGAAGAAACATATGAGAGAAGATACTCTTTTACTTTTTTTAGATAAAGGACAATCAATTCATGAAGGAATAACAAAACAAACAGAATTCTGGACCACTATAGTAAATTCTAGGAATGTGTCTAAGTGGTATGTGAGGGCATATAAAAGTCACTGAAAGATAAGAGTTACTCCAATGAGTTTATTCATTGAGGTTTATTATAGCCTCGATTATCAGTAACTGATAAGTAAGGCTATTTCTCACCTCAGTATGGAAAAGCCACCACTCCCAAAATAATCTTGATCACTTGTCAAGTATAGTGAAAGACAAATGAATAGATTTTCTGAAGTTATAGTTCCTCTTGTAATCCCAACTTGAAACAATCAACACACTACTCTGCAAGCACAACGTGCTGAGTTTGAGTCCCAATACAAAAAAAAAAAAAAATTGTCTACAGAGCAAAGCAGAGCCAAGAAAAGATGAACTCATGATGATGCTGTTGGGGGGGGGTGTTATGTCTCTAGATCCACCATGATTGAAACTAGTCTAACCCTATGATGGAAAAATCTGAGTTTTTGTATCAATAAACACATGTTTACACTTATGTCAGTCTGGAAAAACAGATACCAGAGCACTAAAACCCTAGACAACTTAAGAAGCCTTTTAAAATGTTGAATTTTAAAATTTAAAATTTAGCAAGTGGACTTCAAATTTAATTAGTTTTTAAATTAAGAACGTGGAGAGAGAACCAGGAGATCTGCCTCTGCCTGCCGGGTGCTGCCACCGGAAGGCCCTTTCCTCTGCACGCCCAGTGCGGGCAGAGGGAACCAGAAGAAGACCCACCTCTGCCTGCAGTGCGCCACTTCCAGAAGGCCCTTTTCTCTGTATGCCCAGCACAGGCTGAAGGAGACAGACAGATCCACTTCTGCCTGCTGTACACCACCACCAAAAGGCCACATCCTACAGGTGGTCAGTGTGGGCATAGAGAACCAGCAGATTCACCTTCACCTTCAGGGAGCTGCCACCAGAAGGCTCCTTCCTGCAGGCAACCAGCAGGAGCAAGGACACACAGCCAGGTAAGCCCAGAGCATCCATAAGCCACCACTGGAGGCCCTTGGTTCCTTCAGGTAGCCATCACACACTAGCAGAATCAGACAAACACACTCCTATGTGTCTGCCACCATCATGGGAGTCCCAGTGTAGACACACAGGCTGAGAGAAGCAGCCCCACCTCCATGCACCCCTGATCATCAGCTAGGCCACAGTGTAACTGAAAAGGTCTGGAGAAGCCTGCTCCACACCCTGCTACCTCCCTGTAAATCTGGAATTAGAAGAACCCAGGTGCCTGTCCTATCCCCCTACACTGTCTAGGGGCAGCCAACATGGGAAGGGCCTAGAGTCCTACAACCAGATTGTTGGGAGGAACCCAGGAGAATGTCAAGATTAAGGAGCAAAAGGCAACTTCAGACCTCCAGCCCACACAGAATAAGTCTGGGAGATACAGTCATGGAAGAAAACAGAAGTCACAAATCTGAAATATCTGGGAGGATAGCAACTGAAGGAAACAACTCCATGAGATTGTAAAAACAGTCAAATCAGAAATAATGTCTCAGGTAAAAGAAGAAATCACAAACATACTGAAAGAATTGTTCAGAAGGTCTAAAGAAGACATAGACAAAAAAGAGGAGCATAGGAAAATGATGGAAACCTTGAATGAATGTAGAAAGGAATTACAATGCATGAAACAGATTCAAAGAGAGATCCAGGAAATTAAAGATTCAATCAAAAGTTGGCAAAACTGCTTGAAAGAGACTGAAGATAGACTTTCAAACCTTGAAGACAGGATTTCAGCTAGTGATTGTGAAGGGAAAGATCTCTTAAAAATAACATGGAATCAGGAAATAACAATTCAATGGCTGCAAGATGATGCAAAGAAGCATAATTGAAGAGTAATAGGCATCAATGAAGAAGCAGGGGGTCACACAAATGAAATAAAAAGGATATTCACAGAAATAATAGAAGAAAACTTCCCAAACATGGGAAATGGACCTGGCATGCAGAGAAGTGAGGCATATGGGACCCCAACTAGCCATAACCAAAGTAAATCTACTCCCAGACATATGATAATCAAGATCGCAGAAAATCAACACAGAAACAGAATATTAAAAGCTGTTAGAGAAAAGAGACAGATCACCTATATGGGAAAACCAATCAGAATGACAGCAGACTTATCAACACAAACCATCAAGTCAAGAAGAATTTGGAGTGAAGTGTTTCAAACCCTGAAAGAAAACAATTTCCAACCCAGATTGATCTACCCAGAAAAACTATCTTTCAAAATTGATGGAAAAATAAGATACTTCCATGATAAAGAACAACTGAAGCAATTCATGACTACCAAACCAACCCTACAGAGACTGCTAAAGAATATTCTAGAGAGAGATAAAAATGACCATGTTTCCAGGAACAGCAGCAGAGGAGGATTGCCAAGCAAGACAGGCAATTGAACGAAGGGGGAAAGTGGAGGGCCAGCAACAGGAGGATAGCAGGGCAGAGACAAACAAATGTATACTGGTTGTAACCATTAATGTAGATGGCCTCAGGTCAGCAATAAAAAGAAACACAGAGAGAGTGGATCAAGAAACAAGATCCATTGATACACTGTATACAAGAAACACATCTAATTGGAAAGGAAATTGATAGACTGAAAATCAAAGGAGAGAAAACAATTGTTCCATGTGACAGGAGACCAAAAGAAAAAAAAAAGCAAGAGTAACTTGCCCATCAACCTCAGAATGGATAAGAAAGATTTGATATCTTCATACATTGGAAAGCTATCCAGCTATAAAGTAGGATAATCTCAAGGCTCCTGTAGGTAAACAGATGCAACTGGAGATCATGTTCATGGCTGAAACAGTTTGAATTCATACGCGTGGACCCTAGCGTAAGAAACAGAAGGAGTTAATGGGATCCAAAAGCAAAATAGTTAATGTAAGAGCAAAGGGGAGGAAACACCTGGGAGGGAAAGGTGGAAACTACTGTCAATTTCTTATTATCTTATCTTGAACTTTTGCAATGTTTGCACAATTTTGTTAAGTTTGACTTTGTTCTGTCTTGTTTTGTAAGATTTTATGCTGTCAGATGGTAGGGGCAGCTATTTTGAATATAATGATATATTTTATGGGAATCATGGTTTCCTATTATATTGCTTTGAAGTCTTATAATGCTTTCATTCATTGGTTTTATTCTGTTTTGTTTGATTTTATTATGTGTGATGGTATGAACAGCTATTTTGAAGAAAACAAGACGTTTATTGTAGCCATTGCTGATTTACTATCATCTTGCTTTGAAGTCCTGCCATGCTTTTGTTCTTCTGTTTTGATTTGTTCTATCCTGTTGTGTTTTATTTGATTTTATTATGTGTGATGGTATAGACAAATCTTTTGAGGAAAATAAGATATTATGGTAGCCATTGTTCATTTCCTGTTATTTGGTTTTGAAGTCCTGTAATGCTTTCGTTCCCTTGAATGGTCTTATACTATTTTGTTATGTTTGCTATTATTGCATGTGAAGGTATGTTCAACTATTTCAAAGAAAAGAGACATTATGGTAGCTACTATTGATATTCATTTGTCTTGTTATGAAGTGCTGTGTTGCTTGCATTGTCCTGTTCTCTTTTGTTTTATTCTCTTTAAAATAAATAAATAAAGAACTTGATTGAAAGTGTGTTTAGGCAATACTTGACTTTAAGTGTGAATTTATATCTCATCTCCACATACATAAAACCAGTTCATATTTGTACTATTGTGAGGTGTAGTGAAAGGGGAAAGCACTATGGATGACTGCATAAATCGGCTGATTTCTCTGGAGGTCATAAGCAATACCGTAGTCCAGTACCAAAGACTTGGGTGCTAGGTTAAACAGGCAGCAACCTCTCATCCCTAATAAATTGAAGAGGCAAGATCTTGGGACAAAATCAAAAGCCAAAGGCAAGGTATACCTAGAAGGCATCACTGATAAGTAATCATTTCCAAAGGAAGTCTTGATGCTAGTGATAAGCAATTTGCATTCATCCACACAGAAAACAAATGAAAAAATAGAAAGTGAGAAGACACAGAAGCAAGATGCAACCCCAGACCTCCAACTTGCACAAGGCAAATCCAGGCAACACTGAGGTGAAAGAAATAAAAAGCCACCCTGCTCAACATCCTGAAATGGTAGCAGTGAAAATAACAAAGCAGATGAAAGAGTTTCTAGAAAAAAATAACAAATCAGAAATAATTTCATGGACACCTAAAGAGATGGTGGCCATAACAAAAGAAATG
>PVLA01019872.1:0-11340 GCA_004027455.1 Hydrochoerus hydrochaeris
GACACTTATTCTCATTTACTTTTTGCTTCTGCTAGGTCAGGAGAAGCCTATAAAGATGTAGTTCAACACATGATTCAGACATTTGCCTTTATGGGGGTACCTAAACAATTAAAAACTGATAATGCCCCTGTCTATACTAGTAAAAATTTTCAAAACTTTTGTAAGTTATATGACATTGAGCATTCTACTGGAATACCTTCTAATCCCCAAGGACAAGCAATTGTTGAAAGATCCCATCAGATATTAAAAAATCAAATCAAAAAAATAACTAGTACTGAGAAATATTATTCTCCTCATCACACTCTGCAACATGCCCTATTTGTTATTAATTATTTAAATATTGGACATGATCAAATAAATAATATGGAGAGACATTGAAAACGTCCTACCTTAATTCCTCAAGTTTTTGTCAAATAAAAAGATTTAACTACTGGATTATGGAAAGGCCCAGATATCTTACTAGCCTCTGGACGAGGCTATTCTTGTGTATTTCCACAGGATGGAAAATCCCCCATTTGGATACCCGATCGCCTCGTCAGAACTGCAGCTGCCTCAAAGGAGAAGGAGACCTCGTCCTCCCCTAGTGGATTTTTGTTCATATTAACTATTAAATTTATTGTAGGTATACATTCTTTTCTCTAGATGAAATGACATTTATTTGCTATATCAGTTGTCAAGAAAGGTATTATCTTACCATTTTAGGCTAAATATTTTTAATTTGTATCTCATGTAAGCAAGAAACTGTTACTATGGGTTTTCATTAAATATAGTTTTGCTTCTATCATTTTTATAGATCAGTTAAAACTATTTGAATAAGTGATTTCTATAGTTGGGGTTATTTAAAAGGTAGTATAATTCTAATGAAATGAACTTCGTTGTTGAAAATACCTGCTTATAAAGAGCTTATCTGGAACCTTACAAAGTATGCAGTGGCATTTCCTTATAAATCCTTTCTCGTCCTACTGTTAATTTCATAATCTCAAATTAATAGTGTCAGCATTTAAACATATACTCTACTTTTAGGAAATTTTAGGGAGAAGAACAATGCAAGTTGGTCTACTACTGAAGATCAGGCCCACAACCTCCCAAAGAGGAGATGGTGAAGGTTTAAATAAAAGAGAACAGTGGTATGATTTTAGGGCTCTACAGTTATCAAAACCTTCTAGCAGAGTTTGAGATTCTCTGGGGGCTGAGACAAAGAACTTCTCTGAGTGGCCCGTATTTATTTGGTTTTTCAGACAAAGGAAGGAACTACTTAGGAAAGCTGATTAGGACCTTCAGAGTCAGTTCAAAGACTTCTCCAAGTAGTAAATTATGCTAATTAGGAGATTTATCTTATCTCCAGGTTAACATTCATGGCAGGGCAGGGAAAGATGCCTGAAGCTACAGTATCTATCTAGTTAATTGGAATTTGAGCCAGGTGTCCTCAGTTGTGGCCTTATCTTGTCCTTTGAGGCATCTCTGGCCTCACAGGCAACTATAGGCCTCAGCTAGGACCAGTGATTTATAGAGGTTCAGTAACTATGAATCCACCTCCCATCTCCAGACAAGGAGCTTAGGCCTGGGACAGACTCACAAGTAAACACAGAAAGTAAATTGATTAATTTTAAATCCTTCTTAGAGATGCTTTCTAGTGGTCTCCATCACCCTAAAATTATATTGAAAATCAAGTGATGACAATGGAAATTTCCCCTGATTTCCTAGAAAAGGTCTACAAATATAATGTGCCAAAATTTGGTAAGGAAAGAGCTGTGTTCATTTATATGCTCTACATGTATATTCATTTTAAAAATACCCTGTAAAAAAATACCCTGTAAAGCTGGGCATGATAGCTCATGTTTATAATACTAGAAATATGGGAAGGTAAAGCAGGGAACCACAAATTCAACCCAGTTTGGGTAATTTCAAAATAAAAATAATAAAAGAAGCCAAAGATATGATTCAGTGTGAATCATATGATTCCTGTGATTCAATTCTGGTACCACAAACAACAAAACAATAATATCCCCTCTGCTTTCATTACGAATGGCTATGTCAGAATCCATTCCATTAGGGGAAAAATCTAGAACAAAATATTTATTTCCAATTGCCCTGATCTCTCTGTGTGGGTTTTAGATAGTTTTCCCTAATGATGATTATTTACACATTTGTCATCAACAGAAAGATATGAGCTTTCTCTTTAGGCATTAAAAAAGGCATGATCATTAAGTGAAAACTGGTTTGCATGAGCACAGGACTGCTGTGAAGGAATTATTGGAGTGGTAAGACCTCCTACAGGGTCTTACAACCTCCTACAGGGTTGTTTGTATTTTGAGGAATGGCAGCTTCATATTTAGGACAAAGTGCCTCAGGGATCTTCCTGTTTTATTTTTCATTTAGAAGTATTTATTTTATTAGTACATGTTTGCAGTACAACAGATCCAACAGATGACTCTAGTTTATCTTTATGGCACAGTAGCATTCCATTGTGGGAAATACCACATTGTTTTTAGCCATTCATCTGTTGATGAATATATAGGCCACTTCCAGGATTAGTTATTATGAATTATGCTACTTAAAACATGAGTATTCATATATCACTTCATATGTCTTTAACCATTTCAAGTAGATATCTAGAAGGGGACTAGCTGGATCAAATGGAATGTTTAGTTTCAGTTTTTGAGGAATACTCATACTGATTTCCAAAGTGGTAGTACTAGTTCACATTCCTACCTATGATGTAGGAGGGAATTTTTAAAATCCCTGTTTCCCTGGCACTTCTATTTTGGGAAGGTTTAATTGTTTCTTAGTCCTTTATGTAGTCTAGATATTAGCCCTCTGTGCTGTAGTTACTATTCTTGGCATTCTTTCTTTTCATTTTACTGGGAATTTAAAAAATGACTTTATAACTTATTCTGTAGGTTCTGTTTTCACTGCTCTCCTGAACATTTTCACCAATTTATCTTTCTCTATCAAGTTCCATGTATACTGTGGTCCAGACACCTGGACATAAAGGGCCCACCTCTACCTTGGCACAGAATCACCAGCTTCCTTAACAGTACACAGACTGCAATTATGAATCAAAGGACCAGCACAGGAGAATTTGTAATTATATTAACATGCCAATAAATGCTAGCCTGCAAACAGGAGTGGGTATTAGCTATTATCAAGTTTTATGTAATATAACACTCAAATGCAAATAGTTAAATCCTCCCTCCACTCCATCTAAGTACTGGGGGTTGCACCCAGGCCCCGCATTGAGCTACATTCCAAGCCTTCTTTTGTATGTTCAATTAGGGTCTTGTCAAATAGTGAGGTTACTGGAGATAGGCACATTATAAACCATACCAAGTGCTAAGGCCTTGTTTTGAGGACTAAAGAGTAGAGTTGAGAGTGTTGTGAAATAAAATTTATAGAATGATATTGGTGTGGACTGAGACTGGTACCCAGTTAGTTGGACCCCAGGCCCAATACACCAACCCAAAGTCACTCACTAATGATAAAGTTCTGTATTTCTAGCCAAAATTAAGTGGTATATATGATTTTCCATGAAATCAGAAGAGAAAGAAAGCCAAGTCTCCAAACAACCCACACTGGCACATGGAAGTCTCCTCTGCTTTAACTGCTTGAAGAAAAATAACTGATGACCAATTCACTCTTTGCTTTCTGTTTCTGATGTCCTCAGCCACTTTCTCTGTAGGAAACTTTCTCTGTTTTCCTTGACTCATATGACCACTGGGTCTATATTATAGAATCAAGTGTTATTCAAATTGATAATCAAAAACAAAAGCCATTAATTCATTTAAGAAAATCTGAGGGAACTTTATCCACTGACAAGTAGTTTGTCTAAATTAATAAGTACTACAATCAACATTTGGTGTGGGTAGGGCTTCCTAGGCTCAAATAATTATTTTTTTCCTACCATGCTGGACAATGAATCAGAGAATTGTGCATGCTGAGAAGTGATCTGTCAGTTAACTACATTGTCAACACCGTTGACTGACTTTTCAAAGCAAAATGAAATAGTCTTTAAGAAAATTAGACTGACAAATGTGGGCAGGCTACATCTTTTTCTTTCTGTGATTCTCAAAATGTCCCCATAAACCTATGTTGTACCTTCCGTTATTTATTGTAATGTTTGATGAAAATATCTACAATTTTCCTGTCCTTCAAATTTAGTATTTTACACATATGGCTTCTTCTTATGAATTGTTTATCCATAAAATAAACTTGAGCAGGAAAGGAACACCTAAAAGTGCCTGTAGCAGTTAATGTGGGGTGTGAATTTGATTGGCTTTGGGATTCATGCTGGAAACTGGTAGAGCACACTTCTTAGTGTGTTCTGGAGGCATAATCTTGGGGTCCTTTACCCCTTCCTCTCTGGCACTGTTTTCCTGCTTTACTTGTTGGCCACCATGAACTAACAAGATTTTTGCTCCACTTTGCCTGTAGCCATGATGTTCCTCTCTGGAACCAACTGACCATGCACTGAATCTCCTTAAACATGATTCAAATTAAATCTCCCCTCCTTTACGTTGGGAGTATCAAGCATTGTGTCCCCCCCCCCACAGGCAAAGCTAAGAGTGAGTGTCAAGTTATCTGTGGGCAGTTAGGTTCCTCCATCCACTGTCCTCAATGTAAACTGTGTGTTTTACTTGGCAGGGTTTTTTTGTTTGTTTTTTGTACCAGGAATTGAACTCAGGACCTTTCACTTGCCAGGCAGGTGCTTTGCTACTAACCTAATTCCTGGGCCTACTTGACATGCTTGATTAGCGACTTTGAGATTCCTGGAGAAATAAATTTTCATCCTGAGCTTTTTCCAAATGGAATTCACCCAACAACTTGTGATTCTGACATCCTGACTTTGCCTTCTCTATCAAGTTAATTAAATTGATGATGTCTAGAGTTGGGTATCTGCTATCCCACCCAATAATTCTTTTCCTCTTAAGGATTATTTGAAATTTCATTTAAAATTATGTAGAACAATTGCAGTTTTCTAGTATCTTTGAGTAACCTTAGTTTTTTTTTAATGTACACTTTTATTCAAGTTGTTTGTTCCTTTGGTGTGACTTGTTCATAATATAAACTGTCATGATTGTAGTAATGTCATCTCTGATTTCTGATATTGAGAATTTTTGTCTGTTACGGTTTTCTCCCTGATGGTCAAGATGCATGTTATCAACATTTCTCAAGGAAAATTTTGTTTTCACTTATTTTTCTCTACTATGTGTTCTAATGATACTGATTTCTGTTCTGATCTTTATTTCCTTTCTTCTGCTTATTTTCAGTTTCACACGAGTATTCCAGTGTCTTATTATAGACAATGGCGTCATTTAGACAGTTCTTTCCTAATATAGGTACTATTTGATATAAAATTCCATCCAACCACTATTTTACTGACATCTTACAATGTTGATATGCATTTAAAGTTTTACCTAGTTCAAAATGACTTCTGATTTTCCTTTAGGTATCTTTTTTGACCAAAGATAGATAGAAGTGGATTGACTTTCACCTACTTGGGCATCTACAGTATTTTCTTGATGATTTTTAACTTAATCCCATTGTTCTCAGAGACCTTACTCTGCATAATTGAACTCTTTGATGGTCTCAAAAAACAACAGAATGTTAAAGCATCTGATATAAAATTTATCAAAGGAGAAGAAAAGAATTCACAAATACAGTAACAAAATATATGGATGGATCTAGCAGCCAACTGTTGCAGGGCCTGGGAAGCAAACACATCTTCTCTTGTAACAGAGGGGAAAGAATGATCTATGTGTGTGGAGAGGTGGGAGGTACAGGTATGTGAGGCGGCTCTTCTCTAGAGTTGAAGAGTCAGAGTTGAGGTCATCAGCCAGAGGGATTGTTTTTTTTTTGGCGGGGTGGAGGCTGAGGAAACAATATTCATATTGCAGAGAGGGGAAGAGAATCTGTTAAGGAATGACATAGCATTGGCTAGCAGAGTTGGTGGTCCATGAGCAATTGTGGCTGTGTATCTCAAAAGAGCCCAGCTAGTTCCCTGGAATACTTTCCCGTCCAGATGTCTAACTGAATGTGCAGGTCAGACATGGTGGCTGCAAGGGAACTGTGAAAGTATTGGGCTATCATTCTGTTCAGTCTATTTTTCAGCTTTTTCTAAACTGCAAAAAAATGGTAGTTATGTAAAAGCCCTCCTGTTTAGTATAGGTTTAATTAACTTCATACTAGAGGAGACCAGTTTTTATCTTCATTTGTAGTTCAGGTCAACATTCCTTTACTGTGTATGCACCTGTAGCTTGTGCTAGATGGTCTTTGCTTTGCTCATATGTTCACAGAGCTTTTCAGAGGTGTCTTGGTCATGGGTATATGAATGTCAGTAGATTAAAGGTATGTGAATAGGATTGAGGGTGTGGTAACTGGATTAGAACACTGATTGGTTTGGCACTGTCCTGATTGGGGAATAGGAAGACCCACAGGTGGGTAGCACCAATTGATAGACTTTATAACCTGGATGGAATATAAAGGAAAATGAAGGAAGGCTCCTTGCTCACTCTTTCTGCTTGCTTTTCCATGGACTGTTTCTCCTCTGCCTCACTGTCTTGGTTTGGAGCCAGCCTACTATGGGCTGAAGCCTTTACAAGTGTGAACTGAAATAAACTTTGCCTCCTTTTACTTGCGGCTGTTGGGTATTTTGTATTAGCAATGAAATGGTAACTAAGAGAGTACTTGGGACTTTTAGCTTTTTTACTCCCTAGTATTGGGGATTGAATCGGGGGTTTTTGTACTGTTAGCTCTTTTCATGATTTTTTTCTTTTGGACAGAGTCACATTAAGTTGTTGCATTGCTGAGGCTGGGTTCCAATTTCCAATTCTCCTGCCTTAGCCTTCCAAAGAGCTGGGATTATAGGCTTGCACCACCATGCCTGGCTTAGTTGTTCCTTGATCTTTCATATTATGAGAATATTTGTATATAATGTTCAATATGAGGTTATTTTTATATCTATATGACAATCATTTTATCTTTTTCTGAAACTTTTATTTTGGTTTTTTTGAGACACAGTCTTGTATGTAGTGCAGGCTGGCTTTGAGCTTACTGTGATAGTTCTGTCTCCTGGGACTACAGGCCTATACCACCACACCCAGCTGAAACTATTATTTTAGCAGCAAGTACTGTCCTTCAGTGTAAGAAATAAATCCTTAGCAACATAAGTGGAATAAATACATTCTTTGTCCCCTCCACCCTCCACGGAATCAGGTCTTTGGACTTAGAATGTTTTCTTTCAAGCTCTTAAAGAAGCTAGGTGTTATAAAGGTATTAAGGAGAAATATTTTTGCAATTCTGCTCTGCACTTTCAAATGAGTACTTGGATTACTGTAGTCTTGACCTAGACATTGTAATCTTCTGTTGGTGTCTGTTTATAGGAATGAAGTAACTTGGAGGAAACGAACAGCTCTGTTTAAATGTGAACATTATGACTAAACCTCATTTTAAAATAAGAGCTCCATCCCTGTTTTTGGGGTGAACATTTTTTGCCTCTTAACCTGGAAACATCTGACAGTGACAAACACTGTGCAGTAGAAGCCTTGCCCTGCATTTTGTGACCCTGGGGGAGGAGAGGGCAGAGGGCACATTGCCTGATGTCCCCTGGAACCGAGGAAGGTGACAGGCAGTGGACATGTGCTACTCTTGACTGCTGGGGGAAGTGCTAGCCTGCCAGATCTGATGCTCTCACACCATGTGTACAGTCATGTGGCAGGCACTGTGTTCAGCACCTTATATCAAGACATAGCATCCCAGGACTCTCATCCCCTTTGAGTGGAGGAAACGGAGGTAGAGGCCATCATCTTGCTTAAGAACATAAGCTAAGTAGGAAGAGCTAGGAATCTCCTCCCCATGATTTCTATTTCTTTTTGGGACAGGGTTTCACTATGCAGTTTGGGCTGGCCTCAAACTCACAGTGATCCTCCTGCCTCAGCCTCTCGAGTGCTAAGATTATAGGCATGCACCACCAAACCCAGCCTTATGATTTCTATTTCAACACTGGATATTGAACTCAGGGTCTCACACATGCTAAGCATGTGTTCTGCTGCTGATCTATGACCCTAGCCCTTGCACATTTCAAAATTTTTCCAAAAATAGAAAAGGTAAACACTAATGTTTGGACATTGTGAATACTGTTCATTCTCTGCATGTATTTTGCTGAAAGATGGGACTATCACAGGTCTCATGACATTTCATTTTGACATATCCTTACGTGGGGCCTTCCAATCATTCTCTCATCCCAAAGCCTCAAATGGCCAGCTGCTCATACGAACACCATTTGAATGTCAAATGCTGTCTTTGGCTGTCCTCCACAATGACAGGTTTTTTAAGGGAAACCAGGCAGCTGTCTTTGCCTTCAGAATATCTGTGGTAACCCAGAGCCCAGGGGTCAGAAACAGCTCTGCTCCTGGGTTGTCATGAGTCTGTTTTCTGTCACAGCACAGCAGCCCTGAGTTGCTGCTACAGACTATGTGGCACCAAGAGCCAAAGACCATCTGTGTCTTTCTGAGTTTGTGAGCCCTGAGCTACACTGTTCCTTCTCTTAACCTCACTTTAATGCTGATTACACCTCTGAGATGGAGCTGGATCAGCATGAAAACAACCTGCAGAAACAGGCATCCATAAAGAACTATTTAATCTATTAATTTGTTATTTCCAAAAAAGTTCCCTTTCCTCTCTGTGTCACAGAGGGTATCAGAAGGATTTCATACAATTAGTATTCACTCAGTGAGTAGCTTACTCCAGTAGACTAGTAGATTAATACTTAGCTGGTGATTGGGATATTTTTTCCCTTGGATTGGGATATTTTGGGCAGTGTAAATGTACTTTGGGTCACCTCAGGCCATGGTACAAAGTGGGGCCATGGGTGGAGGTATGAGTTGATCTCACCATTGTTTGAGTTTTTTCTCTGTAATAAACTGTCCGTGAGGCCCCCCAGAATCTGGGGGTAACAGGGCCAAGTACACAGGGGTCTCGGCTCCTTCTTCTGGGCTTTTGGGGGCTGCGGGTCCCACCATGTCAGTTCTCACCCACCCTGGACAGCAGGCGTTCAGCAGGATCTTGTCCCCTCTCCTCTCCTCACTCAGTTTCCGGGCGTGGATTCGGGACAGAACTGTGACGCCAATCTTGGATACTTCATATGTAGAACTGGGCCAGCCTTCCTTCTCGTGCACTCCATTCTTTACATCTTCCACAAACTTGTTCATGAGCCCCACCAGCTCCTCCTCAGTGATGGCCTCATTTCGAAACTTCTGCTTCAGGTCTGGGCTGCAGCGTTTAAGGGCCAAGAGACTCAATGTGCTTGACACATTCACTACTCTGCCTAAAATATACCACATGTCCTTAAGTGGAGAGGTGTACACAAGTATGGTGGATAACAAATTTGCTGGAATTTCAAAGCAGAAAAGTCCCATTTCAAAGACATTAGTAGGAAGGTTTTTAAGAGGAATACATATAGGCAGTGTGGTGGTTGCATGAGGAATTTCATTCCAGCCTTCAAGTTTTGGGCAGGTGACACTGAAAACAACTACCCTTTGAGACCCTAGTGAACACAATCCGAGAAGTGTAGAACCTGCTGGGAGGACAGGATGGGAAACAGGACAGCCGTGGAGAGTAAGCTGTAATGTAAGTTTTGAAACCTAAACTACATTATTTGGAAAAGTGACTGGTGTGTACAATGAGTTAGGGTTCACCTGCTGTCTGTGTATGCAGGGAAACTATCAGACAGTTTACAGTAAAAGAAACATAATAAAATGTTTATATAATAGAATGTGCTGATGGGAGGTAAAAGGAACCTGGGGCTAGGTAGGGTCAGAGTATGATCACTATGCACCATGCTAAGGGTTTGCAGCTTCTCCCAAAGGATTGTGGGTTGGGGTACCCAGGCAGACCTTAACACCTCAAGGAGGAAGGGCTCTTAGAATGGTTTGCAGTGTGCAGTGTGACAGCTGATGAGCTACTCCCTGAAGTCACTCATTGGGTACAACAATCTCAGGACCAGTGATTATGCATGCACAGGGCGAGATGACCATCAGGTTGCTGGTGTGTGGCTGAGCTGACTTAGGGAGAAGGGGGAGCACTGTCCAGAGATGTTTGTTTCAGACTGAGGGGAAACAGGAGATGGTGGAAAGTTACAGAACTGAATACATGTAGGGATCCTAGCCACTGAGAGTTTGAGCTGCTTTAGGGCAAGTGGTTCTACTGAACTGGTGTCAGTAGGGGCTCCAGAATTCCAAATCAGATTACACAGCAGGGAGGAGGGACAGGATGGAAACTAACCTATCAGTGGGCAGAATGAAGAGCTTATGTGAGGAGACTCTGACCCAAAATTTGAAGGATCAGAAAGAGGCGGGTATGCAAAGAGCAGGCGGACAGAGAGCACCAGTGGCTGAAGAACTGAGAACAAAGCAGCAGAACTGCACCTGCAGGGTGGAGACACAGCGAGGAGGCTGGTGCGGTGACGGTTGCAGAGGGAGAGGAGGCGGGGCCTGGAGATGTGGTCCTAGCAGATGGGAACAAGTTAGCACCAGACTCACCTTGGGGTCTTATTAGAGGAAGCAGCTCCCTGCTGACATCACGGGTACCAAAAAAATTTGTTTTCATTGTTACTTCTGCTTGTATATGAAAGGGTGTGGGATCTGCCTCTTTTAGGAGAGAAAGATAACAGATTTAATGAACAGTGCCTTTGGGTGAATTTCATAAAAAAGAAAAGAAAACAGTACATCTGAAGTCTGCTAACTTCAAAGAGAAGCTTGACTTTACAGTGTTGTGCCAATGTCAGCCTCCTAGTTTAATAATTTTCTCTTGTTTCTGTAATATGGCAACATCGAGGCTGGGTGAAGTCTGCCTAACAGTGTCTTGGTGTCTTCCGTTTATTTCAACATGAGTTAAAGAGCGAGCGACCCAACTGACCTAAACCTTAGTCACACTATGTTTAAAAGTCTGGGTCAGGCAAACACAAGGCCTGGAACCACTCCAAACTCTTGCAAACTCTGCTCTTCCTGCAGTCCCTCTGGCTCTTAT
Source organism: Hydrochoerus hydrochaeris (assembly GCA_004027455.1). NCBI lineage: Eukaryota > Metazoa > Chordata > Mammalia > Rodentia > Hydrochaeridae > Hydrochoerus > Hydrochoerus hydrochaeris. The sequence continues at coordinate 11,023 of PVLA01019872.1, forward strand.
TCCTCCTTGGGCTCCTATTATGCACCCCCACAAGCCTGAGGGGCCCCATCCCAAGGGTACCACCATAGGCACAGCCTAGCCTATCCGCACCCCAACTCCTTACTCTTAAAGGCGATGCCCGCGTTGTTGACCAGCACGTTGAGCCCCCCATACTCCCTGCGCAGGAAGTCGCGCACAGCTCGGATGCTCTGCAGGTCGTCGATGTCCAGCTGGTGGAAGCGCGGGCTCAGCCCCTCGGCCTGCAGCTGCTGCACCGCCGCCCGGCCCCGCGCCTCGTCCCGCGCCGTGAGCACCACGTCCCCCGGGAACCGCCGGCAG
>PVLA01019873.1:0-11284 GCA_004027455.1 Hydrochoerus hydrochaeris
AAAAAAAAAAAAAAAGAACGGAAACCAGAAACTAGTAGCCATCAGCACTCAGAGCAAAGGTGTGAGTGCTGTGGCACAGCCTACGGCGGTGTGAATTGCGAGATACACTTCGGAGGCAGCCGACAGGGCACGGTGGGGGCTGCTGAGCAGCGGGAGGGAAGCACTCGGGCGGGAGCCGAGCCCGGGCCGGGCCGCCGCGGGCTGGAGCGTGGTGACCTGAGATGCTGGCTGTAGAGCAGGGAGCCGGCAGTCAGCGCACAAGCGGGCTGGTGCGAACCGAGACCCAGTGGCTGAGAGCGGTGGGATGAAGCCGCCGGGACAGCGGGAGAGTGCGAGTGGTCCAAGGCCGAGGCGGCCGCAGCTCTTCCCAGCTCCGCCCTGCTGCTCCCTCCAGCCCCGCCGCAGGGCCGGGCCGCGCGAGGGGGCGGAGGGGGCGGGCAGGCGGGCGGCGGTGCGGGGCCAGGGCAGGTCCTCAGCTTGGGCAGCGTCGGTGTCCAGCCGGAGGGCGAGGGACAGGGGACCCGGGGAACAGCCTGCCTGCCTGCCTGCCTGCCTGCCTTTTTGGGGCTGTGACCTGGAAGCTGCACATATCCCTTCCACTCTGAGCCCCTCACCCAGGATTTAGAACTGTGCAGGGCACCCAGAGGAGGCTGCGGGGACGGTGTCAGTCCCCTGGGCAGCATCTGCTCAGCTAAGGCTTGGGAAATGACTGCCGAGGAAGGAAAGCGCGCCCGACGGGCCCACCGGAAGTCACCGCCCCGCACGGGAAGCAGTCAGTCATTCAGGGTATGGCCGGGCCTGGTGGCCCATTCCCGTAGTTCCAGCCCTCTGGGAGGCTGAGGCAGGACAGCAAGTTCAAATCCAGTCTCATCAAATAAGTGACTCAGTGAAACTTTGTCTGAAAAAAAAAAAAAATTTTTTTTTTTTTTGCTGTTGGCTATGATGATTCTGAGGTGCAGACTAGATATTCAAACTTTCAAATGAAGATCTCGAGTAAGGAGCTAGCTAAGGTTCCATCGGAAAGGGAAAAGAAACTTAAGAACAAACAAGCCTGCTGTGGTGGCGCTCACCTGTAATCTCAGCACTTGGGAGGCTGAGGCAGGAAGATTACTGCGAGTTTGAGGCCGGCCTGGACTACGTACATAGAGAGACCCTCTCTCAAAAAGCAAAACAGACAGGATTCGAGTCTTTTGGAACTGGATAAAGTCACTTAGGGACAGAATAATGACAAACAGGAGACTGGGCAGAGGAGCGCACAAAGGAGACCGAGGTGCTGGGAGAGAACCACAGCACTGTTTCGTTTTGTTTGTTTTTAGTTTTTGAGACAGGGTCTCCCTGTGTGGCCCAGGCTGACCTCAGACTCATTAGGCAGCCCAAGTTGGTCACAAACCCACAGCATTCCTCCTTCCTCCGCCTCTGAAATGCAGGGATTACAAGCATGTGCCACCATCGCCAGCCTTATTGTTTTTTTTAACCAGGCAACAAAACCTTTACTAACATTTTGCACAGGTTCAGCTATTACTGAAGCTGGTAATTTCTAAACTTAAATTGGGGCACATGGCTCCAGGGCAGAGTACTACCATCACTGGACACTGAAGAACAGCCAGCCACCCGTCTGACAGAGGACCAGGTGCAGAGTCGACTCTTTCTGGATGCTGTAGTCGGCTGCCTGCCTGCGGCCCTGCAGGTCTGGGGTGGGGTGGGGTGTGCCTTCTTTACCCTGGATCCTGGCCTTCACATTCTCGAAGGTAGCACTGGGCTCCACTTCCACGGAGATGGTCTTGCCCCTCAGGGTTTTCATAGAGATTTGCAATTTGACCTGTTATCCAATGGGAAGTCACCTCAAATTGCCAGGAATGTCGGACCACCAAGAAAACACAAACTGTTTACTCCACGAGTGCACTGGTCACTCCCAGCCTTATTTTGTGAGACAGAATCTTGCTAATTTACCTAGTCTTGCCTTGAGTCTGGGATTCTCCTGCCTCAGCTTCCCTCTGTGCGGGGGAGGGGGATGGGGTGGGTGGGTTATAGATATGCACTACCACCCTGGCATATTCGGCTTTTCTACAAAGTCTCACACGTTCCTAAAACTCATTCAATCTCATATGCACCTCCACACCCTGAATCTCCCCAAACTCAAGGGGCGTCGTCAGCAAAAGCCCTGTGTGTGGAGGTGCACCCCTGTAATCCCAGCAGTCAGGAGGCTGAGGCAGGAGGATAGCCAAGAGTTTGATGGCAGCCTGGGCTACCAACAGTGAGTTCAAAGCCAGCCTGTACTACACAGGGAGACCCTGCCTCAAAACATAAAGAAAGCCCTTTAACTTCTTCCCTGAACCGTGGAACCCTGGCTCCGTCCGCCCGCTGACTTCCCCGTGGACTCTCACACGGAGCCAGCCGGTGGTGTGTGCAGCCGGTGGTCTGACCAAAGCACAAGGAGGCGCGGCCCCTCCCACGCTCGCCAGCAGCCAGCTCTGCCGCCTCCAGGCTCCCCCAGAGCCGTGAGGCCATCGCCCAGCAGCCCTGCAGGCCGAGGCTCCCCAGCGCCATCCATCCGCAGCTGTCACCGGGCACCTGCCGCTCTGTGCCTTTCAGACTCAGCACCTGACGCTGCTGGCTGTCAGCACCCTTCCTGCTGTCACGCGAGCTGACAGCACCCAGCTGGACGACCCCTCTCTCCTTGCCCGGACTGCTCCCCGCACAGAGGCAGCCACCCACGCCCGCTGGCCTAGCGCCCGCTGGCCACCCACGCCCGCTGGCATTTTTACTTGAGTGACATGTGAGAGAAATGCACAGGGAACGTTTACTTTTTAAAACATGGTGACACTAGGAGGCACATTTCCATGAATCTCCCTCAAAACGTTCTCCTCTGCTTCAAACATATGTATCCCATCGTCCTCGCCACTTTCTGAAGTGGTCCTGGAAGTCCTCTTTCATCTCTACAAGATGTGGTTTTAAAGAAAAAAATACAGTGAAGGCTGAGCTGAGTGCCGTCCCACAGAAAGTCAGGCTCCTAACTACGCTGTGGTGGGTCCTCATCCTGCGCCCCTGCCCCCACAGGGTCTTGTCATGCAGTTCAGACTGGCCTCAAACTCAAAGCAATCCTCCTGCCTCAGCCTCCTGAGAGCCCAGCTCTCATCCACCATATTTGCCCGATCCGATCCGATCCGGAACTGTGTGACCTTTGGCTCCTCCCCAGAGTGAAAATGACCCTGAAAGGTAAATGTTTTGGACTGATTTACGACAGCGGCAGCCGCACAAGCATTATTAAAGACACTCGTAAAAGACTGTCTTTTCTAGAACTGCTCAGAAAGTGGCAAGAACAGTGGGTAAGAGGCGAGGAGGGTTTGGAGAAGGGGGTTAACAGCAATGTGTCTTTTGCTATAATAAACTTTCTTTCTTTCTTTCTTTCTTTCTTTCTTTCTTTCTTTCTTTCGTTTGTTTGTTTTGTTTTTGTCTTTTTGACACAGGGTCTCATATGTAGTTCAGGCTGGCCTTGAGCTCACTTTGTAGCCCTGGCTGGTCTCCAACTCCCAACGATCCTCCTGCCTCAGCCTCCCGAGTGCTGGGATTACAGGCACTTGCCACCACACCCAGCTTGTGATAAGTTTTTGAAACTTAAATATGCATTGTATTATCACACCTCATATATCCCTAGAGGAACCGTGGAGAACTATTTCACCTTTTTTTTTTTTTTTTTTTTTTGCCTTGAACTCACTATGTAGCCCGGGCTGGTCTCAAACTCGAAGCAATCCCCCTGCCTCAGCCTTCTGAGTGCTGGGATCACAGGTGTGTACCACCAGGCCTGGCCTACTTTTTCACCTCTGAAGTGCAACGCAAAGCAGTTTCGATGGCCTTCCTTCCCTCCTCAAGTGCCGGCCCAGCTAAACCCACTGTCCAAGAGCCACTGAATCTCCTGTGCCTCACACCGCGCCACCTCCATAAAACGCCAAATACACAGGAGGCAGGGGCCCTCAGCTCCTCTCCCTTCCTCCTCAGCTTTTTGAGACAGGGCCTCCCTCACCATGTAGCCCAGGCTGACTTTGAATTTACAATCCTTCTGCCTCAGTCTCCTAGAGTGCTGGGATTACAGGAGGCCACTACCATGCCTGGCCCGGAGAAGTCCAAGCTTTGAGTCGCTCTTTTCACCTAAACTTCACACCATCCGTGAACAAAGCAGTCATCTCCATTTGTTTTAATCTAGTTTGGGGCAAACTAGATTATAATACAGTAGTATTATAATGTATTATAATGCAGAAACCACAAGAAGTTTTACAAGACTTACAGACAAAAATTGTATAGTTCAAAGTATAAAGATAACTACAAAAAAAAAACCAAAAAACTTACTACCACCTGAGCTGTTGCTCGGAGTGCCAGGATGAGCCAGGTATAGTGACAAACACACCTGTGAACTCAGCTCTCGGGAGGCTGAGGCAGGAGGGTCGCCTCCAGTTTGAGGCCAGCCTGGGGTGCACAGCCAGACTGTTTCCAAAACCCAAAAAACAAACAAAGTAATGAACAAAAACAAAAAGCAAGAAAGAAAGAATGCCAGAATGAGTGTGAGTAAAGGGGCTCCTTTTTTTGGTCAGAATGAGTGTGATTTAAAGAGCTTCAAATTTTTGGACCACGGTTCTGACTGCAGTTTACACACTTTAGGTTTTGACAGTTACTATTTTTCTAGGGATGTTTGTTTGTTTGTTTGTTTTCAGCGCTGGAAAGATTGTACACAGGCTTCCTAACAGAATCACATTCCCAAATCTTTATTTTTAAATTTTTACTTTAAGACAGAGTCTTACTAAATTGCCTAGGCTGCGTTCTAACTTGCAATCTTCCTGCCTCAGCCTGAGTGCTGAGAGTACAGGCTTGTTCTACCGTGCCGGCCCAGGATAAATTTAATTTTGTTAACAACAACCGAAAAAAAAAAAAAGAAAAGAAAAAAAGAAAAGGAAAGAAAGAAAGAAAGAAAAAACAAAACTCTAAACATTGTATAAGATAAAAACAAGTGAGGAAAATGGTTCATTTTAAGAGCTGAAGGCCGGGAGCACAGCGTAGTGTGGAAAGCTTGCCGAGCATGAGAGAAGCCCCAGATCCCCAGCACAATTTTTTTAAGGTTATTTACATACCCAGAATGCACTGCGCACAGGGCACTTTCTAAATTAAAAAGGGCAGTCACCTCCTTTTGTTTTTACTTTTTTGTCCTTCAAAGTCAGCCTGTTTTAACAGAATTGTCAGAGATGTGGAGAGTCGTCATCAGCTGGCTTGGGTACATAGTGACCATTGCTAATATAGGAGTTGTAGCTACTCAAAGAGCATACGTCCAAGTGTCCCTTTATACTCTGGTTTCTCTTCAGATCGTATAAATCTTTCGCCTTTTACTAAAGATTTCCGTGGAGAGGAACAATTCTGAGTCTTAACTCAATTTTTTGAGGCCTTGCTTTTATGCAAGGCTTATTAACATGTATTAAAAACAGGAAAAAAAAGTAAAAACCGGTTATACGCTGTGTTTAATAAATTATTCTTCTACCACAAAGTCTCTGTTCAGGCTTTTTTTCCCGGTATAATGTGTGCCAGTGGGTGATAGAGAACGTGTTTCTTTTCTATTTTTTTTTCCATCGTGTTCTTCCTTTCGATGTTAAGATTTTGAACTGAAGAAGTTACAGGAATTAGAACTGTAACTACGAGATTAAATATGCAAGATTCAAAGAAGCATAAAGCAACAGTAACTTGAAAAAAACAAACAACCCGTCTACGGTGTAAACGTATGTTTCCTGGAAGTTGAGAACTCTTAGAAGTAACTAACCACTCACATACTAACATACTATCCTTTTACAGATGGTATTAAGCCTTGTGTAAAAGCAAGGCCTCAAAAAATTGAGTTAAGACTCAGAATTGTTCCTCTCCACGGAAATCTTTAGTAAAAGGCGAAAGATTTATACGATCTGAAGAGAAACCAGAGTATAAAGGGACACTTGGACGTATGCTCTTTGAGTAGCTACAACTCCTATATTAGCAATGGTCACTATGTACCCAAGCCAGCTGATGACGACTCTCCACATCTCTGACAATTCTGTTAAAACAGGCTGACTTTGAAGGACAAAAAAGTAAAAACAAAAGGAGGTGACTGCCCTTTTTAATTTAGAAAGTGCCCTGTGCGCAGTGCATTCTGGGTATGTAAATAACCTTAAAAAAATTGTGCTGGGGATCTGGGGCTTCTCTCATGCTCGGCAAGCTTTCCACACTACGCTGTGCTCCCGGCCTTCAGCTCTTAAAATGAACCATTTTCCTCACTTGTTTTTATCTTATACAATGTTTAGAGTTTTGTTTTTTCTTTCTTTCTTTCTTTCCTTTTCTTTTTTTCTTTTCTTTTTTTTTTTTTCGGTTGTTGTTAACAAAATTAAATTTATCCTGGGCCGGCACGGTAGAACAAGCCTGTACTCTCAGCACTCAGGCTGAGGCAGGAAGATTGCAAGTTAGAACGCAGCCTAGGCAATTTAGTAAGACTCTGTCTTAAAGTAAAAATTTAAAAATAAAGATTTGGGAATGTGATTCTGTTAGGAAGCCTGTGTACAATCTTTCCAGCGCTGAAAACAAACAAACAAACAAACATCCCTAGAAAAATAGTAACTGTCAAAACCTAAAGTGTGTAAACTGCAGTCAGAACCGTGGTCCAAAAATTTGAAGCTCTTTAAATCACACTCATTCTGACCAAAAAAAGGAGCCCCTTTACTCACACTCATTCTGGCATTCTTTCTTTCTTGCTTTTTGTTTTTGTTCATTACTTTGTTTGTTTTTTGGGTTTTGGAAACAGTCTGGCTGTGCACCCCAGGCTGGCCTCAAACTGGAGGCGACCCTCCTGCCTCAGCCTCCCGAGAGCTGAGTTCACAGGTGTGTTTGTCACTATACCTGGCTCATCCTGGCACTCCGAGCAACAGCTCAGGTGGTAGTAAGTTTTTTGGTTTTTTTTTTGTAGTTATCTTTATACTTTGAACTATACAATTTTTGTCTGTAAGTCTTGTAAAACTTCTTGTGGTTTCTGCATTATAATACATTATAATACTACTGTATTATAATCTAGTTTGCCCCAAACTAGATTAAAACAAATGGAGATGACTGCTTTGTTCACGGATGGTGTGAAGTTTAGGTGAAAAGAGCGACTCAAAGCTTGGACTTCTCCGGGCCAGGCATGGTAGTGGCCTCCTGTAATCCCAGCACTCTAGGAGACTGAGGCAGAAGGATTGTAAATTCAAAGTCAGCCTGGGCTACATGGTGAGGGAGGCCCTGTCTCAAAAAGCTGAGGAGGAAGGGAGAGGAGCTGAGGGCCCCTGCCTCCTGTGTATTTGGCGTTTTATGGAGGTGGCGCGGTGTGAGGCACAGGAGATTCAGTGGCTCTTGGACAGTGGGTTTAGCTGGGCCGGCACTTGAGGAGGGAAGGAAGGCCATCGAAACTGCTTTGCGTTGCACTTCAGAGGTGAAAAAGTAGGCCAGGCCTGGTGGTACACACCTGTGATCCCAGCACTCAGAAGGCTGAGGCAGGGGGATTGCTTCGAGTTTGAGACCAGCCCGGGCTACATAGTGAGTTCAAGGCAAAAAAAAAAAAAAAAAAAAAAGGTGAAATAGTTCTCCACGGTTCCTCTAGGGATATATGAGGTGTGATAATACAATGCATATTTAAGTTTCAAAAACTTATCACAAGCTGGGTGTGGTGGCAAGTGCCTGTAATCCCAGCACTCGGGAGGCTGAGGCAGGAGGATCGTTGGGAGTTGGAGACCAGCCAGGGCTACAAAGTGAGCTCAAGGCCAGCCTGAACTACATATGAGACCCTGTGTCAAAAAGACAAAAACAAAACAAACAAACGAAAGAAAGAAAGAAAGAAAGAAAGAAAGAAAGAAAGAAAGAAAGAAAGTTTATTATAGCAAAAGACACATTGCTGTTAACCCCCTTCTCCAAACCCTCCTCGCCTCTTACCCACTGTTCTTGCCACTTTCTGAGCAGTTCTAGAAAAGACAGTCTTTTACGAGTGTCTTTAATAATGCTTGTGCGGCTGCCGCTGTCGTAAATCAGTCCAAAACATTTACCTTTCAGGGTCATTTTCACTCTGGGGAGGAGCCAAAGGTCACACAGTTCCGGATCGGATCGGATCGGGCAAATATGGTGGATGAGAGCTGGGCTCTCAGGAGGCTGAGGCAGGAGGATTGCTTTGAGTTTGAGGCCAGTCTGAACTGCATGACAAGACCCTGTGGGGGCAGGGGCGCAGGATGAGGACCCACCACAGCGTAGTTAGGAGCCTGACTTTCTGTGGGACGGCACTCAGCTCAGCCTTCACTGTATTTTTTTCTTTAAAACCACATCTTGTAGAGATGAAAGAGGACTTCCAGGACCACTTCAGAAAGTGGCGAGGACGATGGGATACATATGTTTGAAGCAGAGGAGAACGTTTTGAGGGAGATTCATGGAAATGTGCCTCCTAGTGTCACCATGTTTTAAAAAGTAAACGTTCCCTGTGCATTTCTCTCACATGTCACTCAAGTAAAAATGCCAGCGGGTGTGGGTGGCCAGCGGGCGCTAGGCCAGCGGGCGTGGGTGGCTGCCTCTGTGCGGGGAACAGTCCGGGCAAGGAGAGAGGGGTCGTCCAGCTGGGTGCTGTCAGCTCGCGTGACAGCAGGAAGGGTGCTGACAGCCAGCAGCGTCAGGTGCTGAGTCTGAAAGGCACAGAGCGGCAGGTGCCCGGTGACAGCTGCGGATGGATGGCGCTGGGGAGCCTCGGCCTGCAGGGCTGCTGGGCGATGGCCTCACGGCTCTGGGGGAGCCTGGAGGCGGCAGAGCTGGCTGCTGGCGAGCGTGGGAGGGGCCGCGCCTCCTTGTGCTTTGGTCAGACCACCGGCTGCACACACCACCGGCTGGCTCCGTGTGAGAGTCCACGGGGAAGTCAGCGGGCGGACGGAGCCAGGGTTCCACGGTTCAGGGAAGAAGTTAAAGGGCTTTATGTTTTGAGGCAGGGTCTCCCTGTGTAGTACAGGCTGGCTTTGAACTCACTGTTGGTAGCCCAGGCTGCCATCAAACTCTTGGCTATCCTCCTGCCTCAGCCTCCTGACTGCTGGGATTACAGGGGTGCACCTCCACACACAGGGCTTTTGCTGACGACGCCCCTTGAGTTTGGGGAGATTCAGGGTGTGGAGGTGCATATGAGATTGAATGAGTTTTAGGAACGTGTGAGACTTTGTAGAAAAGCCGAATATGCCAGGGTGGTAGTGCATATCTATAACCCACCCACCCCATCCCCCTCCCCCGCACAGAGGGAAGCTGAGGCAGGAGAATCCCAGACTCAAGGCAAGACTAGGTAAATTAGCAAGATTCTGTCTCACAAAATAAGGCTGGGAGTGACCAGTGCACTCGTGGAGTAAACAGTTTGTGTTTTCTTGGTGGTCCGACATTCCTGGCAATTTGAGGTGACTTCCCATTGGATAACAGGTCAAATTGCAAATCTCTATGAAAACCCTGAGGGGCAAGACCATCTCCGTGGAAGTGGAGCCCAGTGCTACCTTCGAGAATGTGAAGGCCAGGATCCAGGGTAAAGAAGGCACACCCCACCCCACCCCAGACCTGCAGGGCCGCAGGCAGGCAGCCGACTACAGCATCCAGAAAGAGTCGACTCTGCACCTGGTCCTCTGTCAGACGGGTGGCTGGCTGTTCTTCAGTGTCCAGTGATGGTAGTACTCTGCCCTGGAGCCATGTGCCCCAATTTAAGTTTAGAAATTACCAGCTTCAGTAATAGCTGAACCTGTGCAAAATGTTAGTAAAGGTTTTGTTGCCTGGTTAAAAAAAACAATAAGGCTGGCGATGGTGGCACATGCTTGTAATCCCTGCATTTCAGAGGCGGAGGAAGGAGGAATGCTGTGGGTTTGTGACCAACTTGGGCTGCCTAATGAGTCTGAGGTCAGCCTGGGCCACACAGGGAGACCCTGTCTCAAAAACTAAAAACAAACAAAACGAAACAGTGCTGTGGTTCTCTCCCAGCACCTCGGTCTCCTTTGTGCGCTCCTCTGCCCAGTCTCCTGTTTGTCATTATTCTGTCCCTAAGTGACTTTATCCAGTTCCAAAAGACTCGAATCCTGTCTGTTTTGCTTTTTGAGAGAGGGTCTCTCTATGTACGTAGTCCAGGCCGGCCTCAAACTCGCAGTAATCTTCCTGCCTCAGCCTCCCAAGTGCTGAGATTACAGGTGAGCGCCACCACAGCAGGCTTGTTTGTTCTTAAGTTTCTTTTCCCTTTCCGATGGAACCTTAGCTAGCTCCTTACTCGAGATCTTCATTTGAAAGTTTGAATATCTAGTCTGCACCTCAGAATCATCATAGCCAACAGCAAAAAAAAAAAAAATTTTTTTTTTTTTTCAGACAAAGTTTCACTGAGTCACTTATTTGATGAGACTGGATTTGAACTTGCTGTCCTGCCTCAGCCTCCCAGAGGGCTGGAACTACGGGAATGGGCCACCAGGCCCGGCCATACCCTGAATGACTGACTGCTTCCCGTGCGGGGCGGTGACTTCCGGTGGGCCCGTCGGGCGCGCTTTCCTTCCTCGGCAGTCATTTCCCAAGCCTTAGCTGAGCAGATGCTGCCCAGGGGACTGACACCGTCCCCGCAGCCTCCTCTGGGTGCCCTGCACAGTTCTAAATCCTGGGTGAGGGGCTCAGAGTGGAAGGGATATGTGCAGCTTCCAGGTCACAGCCCCAAAAAGGCAGGCAGGCAGGCAGGCAGGCAGGCTGTTCCCCGGGTCCCCTGTCCCTCGCCCTCCGGCTGGACACCGACGCTGCCCAAGCTGAGGACCTGCCCTGGCCCCGCACCGCCGCCCGCCTGCCCGCCCCCTCCGCCCCCTCGCGCGGCCCGGCCCTGCGGCGGGGCTGGAGGGAGCAGCAGGGCGGAGCTGGGAAGAGCTGCGGCCGCCTCGGCCTTGGACCACTCGCACTCTCCCGCTGTCCCGGCGGCTTCATCCCACCGCTCTCAGCCACTGGGTCTCGGTTCGCACCAGCCCGCTTGTGCGCTGACTGCCGGCTCCCTGCTCTACAGCCAGCATCTCAGGTCACCACGCTCCAGCCCGCGGCGGCCCGGCCCGGGCTCGGCTCCCGCCCGAGTGCTTCCCTCCCGCTGCTCAGCAGCCCCCACCGTGCCCTGTCGGCTGCCTCCGAAGTGTATCTCGCAATTCACACCGCCGTAGGCTGTGCCACAGCACTCACACCTTTGCTCTGAGTGCTGATGGCTACTAGTTTCTGGTTTCCGTTCTTTTTTTTTTTTTTT
>PVLA01019874.1:0-11347 GCA_004027455.1 Hydrochoerus hydrochaeris
GGGTGGCCCATTCCTAGTTAATCTTTCCATGAAATTTAATTGATTACATTTGGCCCATTTTCCTTTGATATTAACTATTCTTTGCCCATGCTTATCATAAATCCCTGTGTAAGGCAGAGGGGGGTCAGGCACTTGAGGTAAAAGGTTTCTTGGGGGCTTTAGTTTGTAATTTCTGATAGAGAAACTTCCCTGGATCAAGTGCAGTTGTCTCACAGGAATTTTGTAAATCCTCCTCCATGAGCTCTTTTATTTAAAGCTTTTGTATAAACTCTCTCATACTACTCACAGAAGGTAAAATTTCACAATTAGTTTTCACAAAGGGGTTATCTAGAGGGTTTCTAGTAACTCCTCTGGGGTTTCTATTTTCGATTTCATATTGAGTATTACATGAAAATATATATATGTGAATTACACAAGTTACAATTATCAGTACAAAACATTCCAAGATCCCCGTGCCCAATTCCCACATGCGGTGTCCTTTTCCTGGAGAAGTGATTCCTTGAAGTGCTCTCCTCCACCCATGGACCTTGTCACAAGGCGTGGATGGACTAGGACGTGGCATGGACGGAAAAGGGTGCCGCAGAAAACACTTGGACTTCCAGGTCTGGGCTCCTTTGCAGAGCTGCAGGGTCAGGGCTGGTTGGCTTTCACAGGGAGGCCCTATTTGCCTCCTGCTATATATCCAGCTATATTGCAGAAGCCTCAAAGAAGGAAGGGTCCAAAGCATATGAGAATGCTATGAGAAGTGTTTGGAAAAGCCCTAGTAATATAGAACACATGATTTCTACCGAGGTGTCTGTGTAGTGATGAATACATAACCTCATCTGTTTTACTTATTCTGACATATATAAAATTAATGGATTTGATAATTTCATATGTTTTTAGATACATACATAGAGTGAGAAGCATAATGATCTATGAGATGTGAGCTGTATTTTATAAAACTTCCCATGTATTTGATTCTACAAACCTTGCCACAGGTCTCAACTGCTGGTAGTGCAGTTCCAACACAGAGGTGTCATGCTTAATGACATTTGTCAATGGTTTTCTTTTAATCAGAGAACACTCCACTGTAAGTTACCTGTCACAAATATATGCATTAATTTTAATGATGGATAAATGAGATGCACTTTGACACAAACAACTTGATAGTACTTGCAAAATAATGCACATTGTCAAGATATGCAATGGATCAATACTATTAAATTCTGTTTTATTTCATAATATCTCCTTCTTTACTGTAGATTTTCCTCAAGTGAAACATTTATTATGGCATGAGGCTGTCCATTTCTCTTGGTCTCAAAATTAGCACTCTCATATTCAATGATGATAAACATGAGTATCTTGTATTCCAAAGCATCTAATATCTTAACATTCTTGGTCTACTTTTCAGTATATGCAAGTACTTATTACCATCACACAGGAATTCATACGAAGGAGATAAAAAATACATGTGTAAATGTAATCTGTCACCACCAAGCCCATTTCATTGTTTGGGCTCTGGAGAATTCATATGTGAAGTGGAGAGGACACACTGTATGCTCTCCACAGTGTGTATGATGCTAAGACAGAGGGGACATTCAGACACTAAGAGGAAGCCCTCATTCCTTAGCCTCCTTTTCTACACTTCCTCCTGGGGCCACTCCCATTTCTCTGCAGATCCCCAGGGCTCTTTCACTATCCCAGAGCTTTCCCACCTGGTCCTATGGGCTCCCTTCTGGTCTCAGGCAGCCCTCTCTTCTTGGTGTTGAGCACCTGCTGTTGGTCCTGAACACTCCCTACTGGTCCAGGATACTCTGTACATAGCTTTTAGTCTGGAATTCCACTTACCTCCCTCAGAAACTGTCTTGCCCAGTACTGCACAGCGATGTTTTCCATGGATACTGAGGTCAATTGCACGAAGAACTGGTTCTTGGATGTGTCTTTAGACATGCTGAGTTATCAAGGATAAATTGCATTGTAAATAAATCACAATTGTTTATAATGTTTATTTACAGTGTTTCCACTATCAATTATCTTGACACATTCACACAGTTTCCTTCCTGGTGGCTGAAGCATCCAGCTGCAGGGACATCAAGCTAGTGGTGGAGAAACCTGAGACCGTGCAGCTGGGCGAGGGGTCCTGTGAGGGCTTCATTGGGCCAGATCAGGCCTTTTGCAGCAGCAGCTGGGATGGACAGTGGGAGACAGCGAGTCCTTAGATGAGCTACAGCACCTCCACGTCATCCTGTCTGAATTTTCCAGAGCACACATCTGGAAGCCAGCACCAGAAATAGAATGTACCTGCATTTTCCAGATTTCCAGGTTTCTGAAGAGTAGCTTTACAAATTTACAACTTTAATATTTAGATACAAAGAAATTTACTCAATATGCTATATGAGTTTATCTGTTAGCTCCTGAAGTATTTGCATGTACAAAGTTTCTTGTACATGAAGTTACAATGAGATAGAGGATATGCAAACTTGTGGAATTGTCTGTGTGAAAGATACTGACTGAGCCCTCAAAGAACTCAGTAATGTTCCTCGGTCCATTGCTACAGGCCAAAATTCCTACCCCATACAGGAAATATAATGGAAGAGCTGATCAGGGAGCTATGTTTATAGATGAAGAGTGGATTTGCTGATATGAAAACTGGAACACAGATTCCAGAGATAACAACACTATGAGGTACATACAGCACATGTGCATAGAGGTTGTGTGTAAAAGACATAAAATCAATTCACATTCTTTGTGCTTATGTACACATCTGTTTTAGGGCCCTGGCTCAAATCAGCTGTCATTCTCCATTCTGTATTTGCTCATACCATCATTCACATATTCCAGGGTTTTGAGACCCTCAAATAATTGCTCTATCTCATTGAATTGGGGAAAAATCACCTCAGACACAAAAGTTGTCATAAAATTTCTAGAGTATTAGACACTCATTTGATTGTATTTCACTTTGTACCTGTGAAATGTACTCATAATAATGTATATTTATGGGTTTATGCTAAGATACATTTATTTTTACCTCACCTTACCCATTTTTTCTACCTCACAATAGATGTTTATACTTGTGCAGTGTAATTTCTAATCTTGATGAAATACAACTTAGTTTTTTAGGGATACTTTTTTTCTATAGCAAGATGTGTTGCTGTGAGGACACCTGGAGCTGTCAACTTGGCACTTGGTGGAGAACAATGCTGCACATGAAACTCACAAGAGAGCACAGAACCTGCCACTGAAAGTCTCTCAGCTTGGTGATGTAGGTGGTATTGGTGTTCAGGTGACTTTCGCTCAGAGAGAGAGGTCCAGTTCTTGTTTACCACTGGTTCATTGAAAGGTTTTCCAGGATGAAGCAGCAAGGGCCCTCATGACTCCTTGCGGCTGAGTTCCAAAACAAATGCTCCACAGGTTACTGCAGGTCAGCAAGAAAAAATGCAATCTACCAGTGTTATTAATTAGGTCTCCTTAAATTATTCCTGTGTAAGCTGACATCCTTATGTGACAATATGCAAATAATCTGACAGCTTTTCTAATGTGTGCATGGTTGGCTTTAAAGCATTATATATTTCAGCACCATAATTGAATGCATTGTTTTACTACAATTTTACCATTATCCAACGGATTCTGAAATAAATGTTTCATAAGATCTGAATGTTACAACAAATATTACACAAAATTAGAGTTTATTCTATTTGGAAAAATGAGTGCATTGGCTGTTTTGTGAATTAGATGTAATAGCATACCTAGAACAACTTTTCACATAGTAAATATTGTGATTTTTCATGGTGGAAATCATTAAATTTAATGCACCTAATTTAATGAGATTTGTTGATATCAAACCAGGTAACTGCATGATCTATATCTCTAAAGACTTTGGTAACAGTCCTTCCTTCCTTACACAATTTTTGATCCCTATTTTAAATTCAAAAGAATATGAGAAACTAATATTATCGAGTATGTGAACACTCAACTATATTTCAGTTGAAGCTTCCAATTTCTCATGGAGTTCAGTCAGTTTTGTAGTGGAAACAATGTGTGTGTAAAGCCTTCACCTAACAACTCAAGAAATCAGATTTAGGGGCTGGGGTTTTAGCTCAGTGGCATAAGCACTTGTCTTGCAAGTGTGCCATTGTGAGTTCATTACCCGGTGCTGCTTAAAAAAAGAAAGAAAGAAAGAAAGAAAGAAAGAAAGAAAGAAAGAAAGAAAGAAAGAAAGAAAGAAATCAGATTTAACCATCAGTGCCAGACATGGCAAATCTCTTTGTCTGGCAAAACCAGACAATGTTCCAACCAAAAATGATAACTATAGGCCAATCTCACTAGTGAACATTGATGCAAAAATTCTCAACAAAATACTGGCAAATAGAATGCAGCAAATCATCAAGAAGATTATACATCATGATCAAGTGGGGTTCATTCCAGGAATTCAGATATGGTTTAACATATGTAAATCAATAAATGTAATATGCCACATCAACAGAGCCAAAAACAAAACCACATGGTAATCTCAATAGATGCAGAAACAGCTTTCAACACACGTTCATGACAAAAACCCTTCAGAAATTTGGAATACATGGTGCCTACCTTAACCTTATAAAGGCCATCTATGACAAACCAACAGCCAACATTATACTAAACGGACAAAAACTGAAAGCTTTCACTTTAAAATCAGGAACAAGACAAGAATGTCCCCTCTCACCACTCCTTTTCAACATAGTTCTGGAAACACTAGCCAGGGCAATCAGACAAGAGAGAGAAATAAAAGGAGTAAAGATAGGAAAGGAAGAAGTTAAATTATCGCTATTTGCAGATGACATGATACTCTATATAGAAGACCCAAAAAACTCCATTAAAAGACTGCTAGAGGTAATAAACAAGTTCATCAGTGTAGCTGGATACAAAGTCAATGCTCAAAAATCAATAGCATTCCTGTACACAAACAAAAACTCACTGAGAGAGAAATTATGGAAATATCGCCCTTTACAATAACATCTAAAAAATGAAATACTTAGGAATCAACCTAACTAAAACTGTAAGAGACCTATATGCTGAAAATTATGCTACACTGAAAAAGGAGATTGAAGAGGATATTAGAAAATGGAAGGACATTCCTTGCTCTTGGTTAGGAAGAACCAACCTTGCGAAAATGGCTATACTCCCAAAACTGTTATACAGAATTAATGCAATCCCAATCAAAATACCATTGACATACCTCACAGATCTAGAGAACACTACTAAAATTCATTTGGAAACAGAAGAAACCTAGAAGAGCAAAGGCAATTCTAGGCAACAAAAGCAAGGCAGGAGGCATCTCAATCCCTGACTTAAAACAGTACTATAAAGCCACAGTTGTAAAATCAGTTTGGTACTGGCAAAGAAACAGACCTGAGGATCAATGGAACAGATTAGAAGATGCAAGCACAACTACAAAGCCACTCAGCCACCTGATATAGACAAAGGGGCTAAATATGTCCACTGGAAGAACGATAGTCTCTTTAATAAATGGTGTTGGAAAAATTGGCTCTCTACATGCTGAAGACTGAAACTAGATCCATGCATATCACCATGCACAAAACTAAAGTCTAAATGGATCAAAGACCTCAATATTAAAACAGAAACAGTAAATCTACTGGAAGAAAGGTAGGTAGAAGTCTTGGAGACATACAGGTAGGCAGAGAATTCATGAACAAAACACAAACTGCAAGGGAAACACTTCAAAGAATCAACAAATGGGGTCTCACATTATTGAAAAGTTTCTGCACTTCAAAGGAAATCACCAACAGAGTGAAAAGAAAACCAACAGAGTGGGAAAAAATTTTAACCAGCAACCTCTCAGACAAAGGACTTGTGTCCAGAATATATAAAGAATTGAAAAACATCAAGCCCCTCAAATTCAAAGACCCTCTCCAAAAATGGGCATGAGATGAACACACAGTTCTCAGAGAAAGATATACAAATGGGAAATAAATACATGAAGAAATGTTCACCATCACTGGTCATTCGAGAAATGCAAATTAAAACAGCATTGAGATTCCACCTTACTCCGGAAAGAACAGCTGCCATCAAGAAATCAACTGATAACAAATGTTGGCGAGGCTGCGGGGAAAAGGAACACTGCTCCACTGTTAGTGGGAATGTATATTGGTGCAACCATTATGGAAATCCATATGGAGAATTCTCAGAAGACTAGGATTGGAAGCCCCATTCAATCCAGCTAACCCCCTCCTGGGTATTTTCCCCAAAGAATGGAAAATTTCATATCACAGTGATATATATATATATATATATATATATATATATATATATACCCATGTTCATAACCACACAATTTGTGATAGCTAAATCCTGAAAACAACCAAGATGCCCATCAACTACAGAGTGGATGAAAAAGATGTGGCATTTTTATACAATGGAATATTACTCAGCTATAAAAAGGATGATCTTGAGGCCTTCATAGGCAAATGGGGATGACTTGAGACTATCCTCATTAGTCAAATAAATAAGAATCATATTTATAAATATCATATTGTGTCTCTAGTGTTAAAAGTAAATAACAACTACAAGAGTAATAAAACCAAAATGTGTAATTGCTATTGTAAAGAAGAGAGGAAAAGAAAGTGCTCTAAGGGATATAACTGCATGTGTTTGAGTGTGTGAAATAGATGACCATATTGCTGAATCTTTGTTGGATCTTTGAGCAGAACTGTTTGTAGTCTGACTGTTTGAATATTTCCTATGTACCCTTTAACTTTGTAACTTGAACAACTACATCCAGGATGACAGTATGTAATTTATAAATTTCTGATTTCTTAATGGGAAAAAAAAGAAAGAAATGTGGAAAGATTTTCAGGTGAAAATGATAGACTAGAATATTTGGAGAAGGAAGTGGCATCTGTGGCACAGAATGGAAAACAAGCGTGTTTATAAACCAGTGTATGTTAAATGCAGAAAGTTAAGAAGCACACACCAAGAAATATTGTAGAATAAATATTCAAGTACCATGTTGTAGGTTTGGGATTCTTCCCTCGGTAGCTAATTTTTGAAAATATTTCATTTATTTATTGATCTTTTCTCCTCCTGCCTCAAAAAATCATCTATTCATTTCAATTACCCATTTCTTATTTTGAGGGGATCCAATTTTTTGAGGTCTCTATTCAGTATAGTCTTGATTGTAGTTCACTTTCAAAGGGATAGCTGGAAAAATTTTGCACTATGTAGGTTAAATAAATCAGAAAATCTTTATTTCATGGCTCATTTTATATAAGGAATATATAAATAATTTAAAATGCAAAATAAAGAGAGATAAAGAGAAATAAAAATATTTTGCAAGACTAAGGAACCTAAGAAATGGAGGGATATTAGAGGGGATCTGATAAAACAAAAATTAAAGTGTTTTAGACACACTTATATGGGTCTGCAATAAATGTATGCATTTATTGTAAATGTAAATGAGATTGATAAAAATAAGAACTAAAAATAAAACAATGAAGTTAGTAAAATAGGCACAGAGGAAGATAATGACAGACAAAATCGAGTAACTCATTAGCAGGGCTCCACACAAACGCTTGTGCTGTTTGCTTTCAGAAAAGAACAGAACACAACACAGTCCAGCATGCTCTCCCCTTAGGGAGTGGGGACTGTAACCGGCTACAGGAGAGTCCAGGAGCCAGAGGAGAATCAGTGTGATCACAGATCAGGAGAGCAAAGGCCTAGACAGTGAGGATGACATTCACACAGCATCATATTCTGTGTGGAGAACACAGCTTCTCATGGCACTTGACATTACACATGTTTACAAAGCAAGCATCATGGGTATAAAACACATAATCAGTGTACCTGTACAAAAATGAAAGTCAATGAAGAGGTAAAAAAACAACAAAGCACTGTCACATGAGCTATCTTGTTCTCTAGAATGCATCTTTGTTATCACACTTGCCCAGTGCACTCACATCTGCTGTGGACACTACCTGCTCTGAGGTTCCTACCACAGATCTGTCTATATAACAGGAGGAAATTCAAATAGGGCCTCCTCGTGCTCATGAAATCCAGCCCAGCCCTCACCCTGAGCTCCGCAGAGGAGCCCAGCCCTGGTGCCCAGCTGTTTCCACTTGGGGATCAGGACTGAGCACAGATGATCACTATGGAGTTTGGGCCGGATTGGGTTTTTCTGTTTGCAATTTTCAAAACTAAATTTTTTAGAACAAAAGATGCTTGGGGGTATTAGTGGAAATGTGTGATTTACACAGAGATCCTCAGTGAGTTTCCTGAACAGGATGTCCCTGTGTTTGCAGGTATCCTATGTGAGGAGCAGCTGGTGGAGTCTGGGGGAGGTTGGTGCAGCCTGGGGGTTCCCTGAGACTCTCATGCTGCATGGTCTTGGGATTCACCATCAGTGACTACTGGATGCCCTTGATCCGCAATGCTCCAGGGAAGGGGCTGGAGTTGATCTCAGCTATCAGTAGCAGTAGTAGCACATAGTATGCAGACTCCATGAAGGGCAGATTCACTATCTCCAGAGACATTGTAAAACATGCTATATCTTCGGATGTGCAGCCTGACACCAGAGGACATGGCCATGTATTACTGTAGGAGAGGCACAGTGAGGGGACATTAGTGTGAGCCCACACACAAACCTCCCTGTAGGGGCACTCATGCTCAAAGGGTTCTGTGGTCTGCAGTGAACCAGGCAGGGCCCTAGGTGCAGGGGCAGAGGAGGAAGCCTTGTGGTTAAGGATTCCTGTGAGCCTCTGACTTCCCTCATGTGTTAACATCACAGAACCTGAGTAGACCTGCAATGCAGGTGCTGCAGTGAAGTTCCCAAGTCCAAGAAAACATTCTGTGTTGAATTTATTTGCATAAGTGCATATTCAAGTGCTGAATTTCTCATGTTTGTATGAATTTCCCTGGTGGGTAAACGTGGCTTGTAAGCATCTCGAAGTAATGTGCACATTTTGTGAACTTAGCATTCTTTGGAGTGTGAGGTCATCATCATCTAAAACTGAATCTGCTCATGGAATCAGAATTTTTAGGCCGTGTCATGGAGAAACATTTTGGGGGATTAAGGAATTAAATCCTTCCCCTCTCTGTTCAAGGGGTCTGAGCTCTCTCCTCATCTTGGACCCTTCGGAGACCTGGTCCCCAAGCTCAGCCTGAGGGCCATGTGGGGCCCTGTGCTCAGGGAGGAGAAAGAGAGATGGCCTGACTGAAGTCAGGGCAATGTCTGGGGCCTTGCTGTACACTTTCTACCCAGGCAGGAGAAGGAGCAGGCAGTGGGCCTGTACTTTTCCTCTGAACTTTACAAATTTTAAAATTTACACATTACAGTGTAAGAATTTCCGTATCACTTGCTCACTCTCTCTCTCTCCCAAGTACCTCGTTTCTTTGTTTCTCTTCTCTCATGTTTCAATCTACTTGTTATTTAAATAATGGAGAACCATAAGTGAAAACCCTCCAGTCACACAAAACTTATTTTTTTCCTAAGAAGATTCCCCCAATTCTGCCACTATACATTTTCTTTATTTTATTTAAGCTAATTCTGTATTTATAAGTCACACATTTATTGGTAAATTTTCTGAAAGTAATCAAATATATCTGTCTACTTAGGATTGTAATTCCATTCTCAGTGACCAGGTACCTGGTGAGCAGCACAAAAGCATTTGCACACAGCTGCACAGCTCCTGAATGCAGAGTGGAGCCGACATTCTCACCACAGACCCTGTCTCTCAGGTGGGACCAAGAACCTCACCCCACACTCATTCTGGGAAGATAAAGGCTGCTCCACCTCCTCACTCTCCTCTCCTCCTCACCTGAACCAGCTTCATTGCCCATGTGTCCTTGGTTTAAGGACTGAGGTTTCCCATTGCTGATGTGATGTCCCAGGGGCATCTGTTACTTGTGAGCAAGGACATGGACATCTTCCAGAAAATTACCTCACCTGACATATCTCTGTCAGATTTTCTGAATTTTAGCTACCAGCAGATTCTTGAAAATGCTGAAGTGTTTCAGGAATTTACTTCTGTTTCCTTCTTTTCTGTTATTCATTGCTCAATGATGATTGTGCAAATGTTACTTTCAATTATTGATCTTTGATCCTTGATTCAAGGAAGAGTTCAAATGTGGCCACTGCAGGCGATGCTTGCTTAGATCCAACCTCTAAAACCACTGAAATCTATCAGCTACATATTCAAATCTATATATATTTGTTATGTTTGATATTATTGTGTGTGAAGCTATGCTCAACTATTTCAAAGAAAGAGACATTATGGTAGCTACTGTTGATATCCAATTGTCTTGTTGTGAAGTGCTGTGTTTCTTGCATTGTTCTGTTCTGATCTTCTCTATTCTGTCCTCTGTTGTTTATTCTCTCTAAAAAAATTTTTAAAAAACAACAATGCAATAAATTCAAAAAAAACAAGACAGTATAAAACTAATCAAAACAAAAGAATTAAGGCATTATGGGCCTTCAGAACCAGACAAAACAAAATCAACAATGGCTGTCACAATGTCTCTTGTTCTCTTCAAATTAGCTTGTCCATACCTTACAAATATTGAAATCATGTGAAGGTATGGACAACTACTTTGAAGAAAACAAAAGAGATTATGGTAGCCACTACTAATTTCCTGTTGTCTTGTATAGAATTTCTGTGATGTTTGCATTGCTATGTTCTGATCATTTTTCTTATGCTTTGCTTAATTCTCTTTAAAATAAAAAGAAAGAACAACATTTTTAATTTTTCTATATTTACAGGATGATGAGTGGCTTTCCTTACAATGACCAGAAACTTGTAATATTTAAATAACCATTAACAGGCCAATTAAATAATTAAAGCACAGTGTATTATATCTTGATATTTTTGATTGTTCATTTTCTACTTATTTTTGCCTTTCAAGGGATGAAAAGGCCTCACATTATATCAGCAAATAGTCCACTGCTGAGCTGTGTCCTCTGTTCCATTTGCACATATTGGGAAACTGATCAGTACAAATGTCCATGAGTGCTGACACTCATAATCATGGGCAGATATTTCAAGCACAAATTGTGCTAAACCTGACCAAACTTACACAATGTGTGCTCTTTATATCAATGATGAAATAGTGGCATTAGTGGAAAGCAGCCTAAGGATGGTAACGAGCTGCCTGGGGATGGAAGCAGGAGGGAGGCAGGGGAGGGAGGGATTTCAGAGGAGCCTCAGGACACACCTGAGGATGACATTGCTATTGTGACTGTGTTTATGATGACTCAAGTGTCCCTGTGTGTTAATATTCTCAGGGACAGAATTTACATATAGCAGTTTGTGTCTTATATCTGCCACAGCTTAGGAACATGTAATTATAGAAAAGTAGTTAGAGAGTTAATGACAGT
>PVLA01019875.1:0-11337 GCA_004027455.1 Hydrochoerus hydrochaeris
AGGAATGCAGATTAGCCCGGAAGAGAGGATGAGGAGCCTAGGGAAGGAATCCCAGGACATGAGCAAAGGCGAGGAAATAAGAAACAGTAGGCCGTTTGAAGGAAACGATACTTGCTTCAGAGCTGCTGGAATATTCATATTGAGTTAAGAAGTGGTGGGAGGTGAGACGTTTGGGTTTAGTTCGGTAGACAGCAACCACTGAAGTGCTGAAGTGTAGAGGTTCTTTGCAGGTCAGCTGGAGCACCAGCTGCTTCGTGGAGAATAACTCTCGAGACTGCCTGACGCTGGTCTAGTGTCTTTCACTAGTCATGTCACGGCCGCTTTATTAATTGTACCTGGTTGCTTTGTTGGCCTAGCAACTCTGGTCCTAAGGTGGGTGACTTGGGAAGCTGTGACAGCGTGTGGAGGTGCAGGAGGTGGAGTCCCTGTCAGGACTGGCTGGGAGCAGGAGTGCTAGCGCACACTGGAGCCCCTCTATAGGGCATTACAGAGGTAAGGCATACACCGTGACCCTAAGTTCATACAGGATTCAAAATCAGGGGATGAACAGTCAAAAGGCAGTCCTGAGAAAAATTGGGGAGTAAAGGGTTTTCAGCTTCTGAATCAAGGAAGCCAAGTTTCTCACTCTTAAATTTTCCTTTCCACAGTTTCAGTTATGCAAGGTCAACCATGACCTAGGAATTTTAAATAGAAAGTTCCAGAAATAAACAATTCATAACTTTTACATGGCATGCCATTCTGGTAGCACAATGAAATCTCAAGCCAACCTGCTCTGTTCTGCCTTGGGTGTGACCTATCTCTTGGTCTAGCGTATCCACACTGCACGTGTTCTCTTTCTATTGGTCATTTGGTCACATATTGATTATCAGAAAGATGGTCACAACATCACAGGGCTTGTGTTCAAGTAACCCTTATTTTACTTAATAAAGACCCCAAAGCACAAGAGTAGAGATGGCAGTAATTCAGCTCTGCCAGAGAAGCCGTAAAGTGCTGCTTTTAAAAGGCAGAAATAAAATAAGATTGTTTTTGGAGACACAAAGAGACCACATTCACCTAACTTTAGTTTTGTATATTATAATTGTTTTATTATTGCTGTTTTCTCACTGTGCCTAATTTATAAATTAAACTTTAGGGGCCTGGGGTATTGTTCCGTGTTAGAGCTCTTGGCTAATGTGTGAGGCCCTGGGTTTGCTCTTCAGCACTATCAAATGTTAATTAATTAAACTCTGTCATGAATATCACCTGTATAGGAAAAGTATCCTATACCTAGCTTTGGTACTATCTGTGGTTTCATGCTTCACTGGGGGTCTTGGAAAATATCCCTGAGGACAGGGGAGCCCACTGCAGTGGAAAAGAAGACATTAGTGTGGTGGTGGTGAGGAGAAAGGATTAGAGAAGAGCTTTGGCCCTAGCATATTGTTGTAAAAAACCACAAATTTGGGGCTTAAAAGGATCTAGGTTTCTATTATAGTTCTTCTTCTTACCATGGCATAGCATTGGGCAAATGATTTAAACTCACTTTACCTCTGTTTCCTTATTTTCAAAATAGGCTTAGAAGAATTGCCTCTAATGAATATCATGAGAGGAGTTGAAATGATATGTGAAACAGCAAAAATATTTTATCCTGGCACCTGAATCTGTTCTTGGGACAGCACTATATTTGGAATCGCATCTTAACAAATTATTTAGAAATAGAAGGGCTTGAATATTGGTAGAAGCACAGGCAAAAAAAAAAAAAATCAGTAAAGTCCACAGCACTAGAGACCCAGTGAGTGGAATGAGATGGGGAGGTGGGGCGGGCGGAAAGCAGGAGGCTGGGTGGGGCTCAGGAACAATGGCACAGAGGATGGGACGGGCGTGGTGGATCTGGAAACTGCGGGGAGCTGCACTGGCCAGGCGTGGTCTCGGAGCAAATCCAGCTCCCGCTCTTACCGTGGGTTTAGGGATCGACTGTGGGGTCAACCTCATCTGCAGAGGCTTGTTGATGGGTCATTTCGCCACCAGTTGTCTGGCTTTCAAAACTTGAATCTGTTACTCATCAGTTAGTTTCAGAAGTGTATTCCTGAAGCAAGTTATCACTGGTAGATAAAAGGGTTTAGAAGCCGCTTTGGTGTGTGTCATTACGACTGTTGGATTACCACGATTGCTTTACAACATGCTCTGGTACTTGTTACTATGGCCATAAAACTGTCAGTCTTTCATAAGCATTCAGTGTTCCCTTTAAAAATCTCAAAGGCCAGACACCAAAGGCCATTGCATGAATGGGTAGATAGATATACCTGATGTTTAATAAGGAGCTATTTGCTTTGCTACAATCAATTCTTTCCTATATCTGTCCCCAAACCATTATTACAGTTAGCCACATTTGTGAGTGATTTGTGTTTGAAGGATTTTTCTTTCTGCTCCTTGAAACTGAGAAAAAGGTTGGTTTTGTGCCTTTGTCAGCTTGTTGTAGGTCAGGGTTAGCAAGCAGAAGCCAGAGGTGGAGGTGGCCGGCCAGCAGTGTTTACCCAGAGCCTACACTGTGCTGGGCGGTGTTCTGGGCTCTTTTGAAGCACCTGAATAAGGAAATAGAATTACTGCCTTTATCCTTTTTTTGGAAGGGGGTCCAATAATAACAATAATAAATTATATAACATGTCAGAAGATGATATGAAATCAGGGAGAGGTGTCATAGTCTCTGTGAGCAAAGTAAACTGCCAATCTTACATGGAATTTGGGGAAATAGTTTGTTTCAGGGTTTCTTTATTTTAGGATTGGATCATGCCCATTGCTGTGTTAGACCAAGCCTACTCATTTAAAGTCAAACGGATCATGGCCATTAATCCAACCCCCAATTTTTTTTTTTTTTTTTGGAAAAGGGATTCAAACTCACAACCTTGTGCTTGCCAGGAAGGTGCTGTGCCACCTAGCTATACCCTCAGCCCCTAACCCCAGATTTTGACTTCTGCTAAGAAATGAACTTGCTGCCAAGGATTACATATTAAAATTAATGCATAGAAAACAAACATGTAAGGACAGCCCATATTGGTCTTCTGGGGCTGTCATAGCAAAATACCACAGATTAGGTCCCATAAACAACAGAAATTTATTTTCTCACAGTTCTGGAGGCTGATGAGTCCAACATCAGGGAATCAATGTCAGGGTTGGTTTCTCCTGAGTCCTCTCTCCTTAGCTTGTAGGTGAGCACTTTTTTTTTTGTTGTTCTCCCATAGTCTTTTCTCAGTATGCAAATGTCTCCTTATCTAGATAGCTTCTCAATAAAAGTTAAACCAAAACTTGAGTCAGAGAACTCCAAATGAAAAAGGTTTCCTGTACCATGACAGATGCCAACCAGGAAGTAAAGACCAGTTCTGTGACACATTTCCATCATGCTCAGCAGCAAGGTAGGGAGCAACTGGAAAACAGTCCTTTGGGCCAGCACAAAGAGCTCATTTTAATAATGAAAAGTGGGAGTCAGGAGGCCCACGTTGCTTATGACGAACCCACACAGGTTTCAGATGCGAGGATCAGGACCTGGCGAAGCAGGAAAGGTTTGGGATGCGGGGAGCCCAGAAGTTAGTGTTCCTTCTGGGCTGGGTGGCGTCATAAGCAGGATGCAGTGATGCCCATGGAGTCATAATGGGGTAGGGGTTAGGGTACATTTCAGGTCCATGTACATTTAAGAGTACGAAGAGTCTCGCTGTTCTTTTTGGCCCGTAGCTAGCTAACCCTTCTCACCCCTTTCTTCTGTCCTCTGGACTTTGTAATTAAATTTAGGACATTCAGAATTTTTCCCCATAAAGTCACCAGATATGTAGTATTAGGGCTCCACTCTAACGGATTATTAGAGACCTAACCTCCAAATACAGTCATACAGGTGAGAGCCCAGCATAGACTTCATTAGACCTTAATTCAGTATTTAAAAACCCTTGCTCCAAATATGCTCCCATTCCAAGGGGTTAAGAATTTAACATAGGAATTTGCAGAGAAGATAATTCAGCTGCTAATGCAGCCCATATTTTAGAGGTTAATAAATAACAATTAGGAAACCTGAAAACCGCTTAACATCTTTCAACTATTTGCCTAGTATTCTTGTGCTGTGAACATATATAATCATCACTGTAGCCTAAGTGCCCCCAAATTCTAATCAACTAAATGCAGATTAATGGCATTTTGCTATATCAGTAATTATTTAGCACAAATAATTTCTATGGTGAAGTAGATCATAAGGATTTCATGAACTGTCTTCTCTACTTGGTTGGCAGGATTATTTAAAAATAAGGTCAGCTTCCAGGAAACTGAGATCATCTGTGTTCCCCAAAGGAAGCTCTAGTTTATGAGTCGCAGTTACTGATTTTAGGCTTGTCCTTCCAGAAGAGTAATTTTCAAGACTTGCCCTGCATCTGAGTCACCTAAGAATTTTCTAAGACTCCAGTTTCTGGGCCCCATCACCAGACCTTCTGATTCCATATGGCTTGGTCAAGGTCCAGGAATTTGCATTTCTAACAAGTTAAACAAGAGTTCTCTCGAGAATATATTGTTTTAGGAAACTTAGCCATACAGTTTTGGTGACCAGCAAATCCAAATTGTGCAGTTTGAAGTCCAAAGACTGCCTTGGCAGAATTTCCCTGGTCTTTTGTTCTATATAAGCTGATAGGATGAGTCCTACTCAGAGTTTGCCAATGAAATGTTCTTTTTTTTTTTTTTTGGTACTGGAGATCGAACTCATAACCTCTTGTTTGCTGGGCAGGCACTTATGCCACTGAGCAAAATCCCCAGCCCTGCCAGTTTAAAGGTTAATCTCATCCTCCAAACACTTTTATGTGGAAATACCCACAACAGTGTCTGAGTGCATATCTGGGCAGCACGGCCCAGCCAGCAAATTGACACATAAAATAACGATCACCCTAAGTAATATTGTTGTTAGTCTGAGAACTTGTTACAATAAGATCAGTCCTTTGAAGCAGGTGGATGTTGGCAAGTCTACTGCCCTGGTCTTGTTCCAACCCAAACCTGTGCTCAGAAGCATGTCTCCAGAATGTAGCCTTTTCTGTGCACCCCAAACAGCTGATGTGGAGAGGTCACAGCCTGTATTATTAGACATTCTTCTGTTGTAACTACTAAATTTTCATATGAATGCTTTCTTCTTATAAAAATTTTGTACAGAGAACAGAAACAATTGATGTTGTTTGTGAAGGAATATAATCTTGCCACTGCTTTAAAAAATAGAGGGCTCAAGGTAAATTCTCTCATTGTTTGAAAAACAAGTGATCGATTTTACTTCACTGGTTGATTGGTTTGTTGGTGGAAAGCAACTAGGTAATGAATGTTTTAGTGGGTAACCAGTTTCTTTTTTATCTGCATATTGATCTGTTTTCACAGATCAATATGGGCTGTCTCCCTAAAACTCGAGTCCTTATAAGAAATAGTATCCTAAAAGAATTCATTTGCACACTATTTTCTTTTATTTC
The DNA here is from genome assembly GCA_004027455.1 of Hydrochoerus hydrochaeris. NCBI lineage: Eukaryota > Metazoa > Chordata > Mammalia > Rodentia > Hydrochaeridae > Hydrochoerus > Hydrochoerus hydrochaeris. The sequence goes on from PVLA01019875.1 coordinate 5,454, forward strand.
AGAATTAACATCTTTTCAGAAGGAATTACTTCAGCACTTACATCAGAACAGAATGAAGACAGCTTTGAAGACAGTAGTCTATCATTTGATGAAATAATCCGGGCAGGTAGCAGTGAACGTGAACATCAAGCAGGTCGCAGTAGCAACTCATCTTCAGATAGGACCAGCTCATTTGTGTCGTCGCTTCCCTCAAAATCAAGAAAATGTTTTCTAAGCCATGGACTGCACCCAGAAAATACATATGAAAGCATACAGTTTCCCTCTAAGGAATTATTTTCATTAATGAGAACCAACGAAAAGAAAAGCTCAAGATTTTCTTCTGGTTTCGACTTTTTAAAAATTCCTGAATTCACCGTGGCAAATAGAGAGCTTGACATGACACCGTGCCCCCCTTCCCATCTATTACTCACTAAGGACCAAGTTAGACTTCTGGAGGAAAATGTGAGAAATCAGATTGTTTTAAAACCTAAAAATACATTAAAAAACGGAGTTACTAATCTGTGCTCAAGACCTCAAGCATCCCTGATTCAGAATGATCATCCCATTGGAAGGGCTGTTTTTGCCCAAGCACAAGATTCTTTTCCAGGACAAAATACTCTTCAGAATGAAGCATTTTATGAAGCACAAGATACTAGTCAAGCTCAACAATTTATTCAAAACAGAAACCCAGTCAACAGGCAGCCTTGCGCCAATGCCAGCTATTTTGCTCAGCCTCAAGAGTTGACGAGCAAACCATATTCCACTGGCACAGAAGACTCAGTCCAGGCCCAGGATATAGATATGAGCCAACAGTTTAACACAGCCCCATATATTATTGAAATGAAAAATGTAACTAGGGGCCTAGAATCTGGAGAAAACTTACATGGAGCCCAGTATTCTGCCCAGTTTGAAGATTTAGGAAAAATTAAAAATTCAACTAAGGGACAAAGTGAGAGTGCCGAGCCTGTACTTTTAGCTGCGAGTCCAAGTTTAGTTGCCAAAGATGGGCCGCAGCTGATTACTTCATCAGACTCAAACCAGCATTCTGCATGCATCTCGATGCCCCTTTCACCTATCATTAAAGGGCCAGAAGACAGAAGAAAAATACTAGATGGTAAAAGTGAACTCATGTTTAAAGTTCTACCATGTTCCCAAGTATTTCAACTCACAGCCCATCACACTTCAAAAAATAAGAACAAGTCAGGATGCAAGAACAACCCTGAAAAGCAAGAACTGCAACACAGGAAAGATAAAGCTGACACAGCTTTGCATCTTATTTCTGTCTCCAAGCTTGTGACTCCTTCCATGAAAAAGCATTTCAGAAAAAAACTAGTGAAAGTCACACCATCCTTAATAAAAGGGGGGTATTTTCTGCAGCAGCCAAAGAAGTCACCTGATATAGATGAAATTAGTTTGTCAGGTTCTCACAATTTGTCAGGCTTTTCGTGTGAGCAAGAAATCTCACCCATTATTGAAAGTGTAAAAGACTATGGCAAAGAAAATAAAAGGCTAAACAATATCACACTAAATATGTTACATCAGCTAGAACTGCCTTTCATGGTCAATGCTGATGAACGAAAGGCACTTGATTCACTCTCAGAAACAAACTGCGGGAGGAAAGAGGCTCCTAAGGACCCAAGTGAGCTGGCATCTGATCCGGGTGTTCCACAGCATGAGATGCCTTCAGAAGTTACATCAGAACCTAGGCAGAAACTCGCGTCACCTCCCCAGATGAAGCCAAACAGAAGAATGGAAATACAGAAGGACTTTCCAAGTGCAGAGGATCCCTACCCACAATTCTCAAAGAAGGAGGACTTGCCATCTAGTGCACTACACAGGCAAAGGTGCTTTCCAATTGCGAAGGCAAGGAAGGCACTGATTTCTAAGATACTTAAGATTCCACGGCATGGTTGTCATACACATCTACCACCAAAGAGCCTGAAATCACAGACTATCAATTTTTTAGTATGTTCTGGGACCCTATCTGATAGGGTTCATAACATTGTGCTGGATGATTCAGTAACAGAGAAAAGGAAAGGATCAGCACAAGAATTACCAAAATCAGTTCTGGAACCCTTCATTTTCTCCATACTTCTTTCATCTGCATCTGAAATAGAGAGAGACATGTTAGAATGTATGGGCAAGACACATAAAACAAGCCCCAAACATGTAACTTTGAAGGCAAAGAAGGAAAAGACATTTACTATTGCTGGATGTGACATAACAAGCCATCAAAGGCATTTAAGATGCTACTCCAAAATCAAGATAAAACAAGATAGGCCTATGGGAGCTATGTTCCTAAATGCCATTTCATCACCCTTGACGGTGTCCCTTAATATGAAAGGGAACAGAACATTAGTGACAGATTGGCTGCAAGAAACAAGATTTCATCATGAGCCCCAACAGCGAGAAGGACCAACTCATGAAGAGAGAGGCTGGAGTGTGCGTTCCATGGCAGAGGGCGTCATCGCAGATGGCATTGTGGATGACAGACATCTAGGCAGAGGGGCAGGGCCACTGGTCTCAGCTGAGAGACCTGAACTGCAGTGGGACATAAAAGAGACAGTGATACATAGGAAACATAGAAAGAGTGAACCAGGTTTGGTTATGACGAAAGCATACGAGCCCAAACCTTTATCTCACTTCAAACTGGATCAACAGGCAATCGATGGGGTTTTATCAAATAATGCAAAAGGAACAAAACAACACGTGTCACAGGACAAAAAAGACAGAGTAAAACCACAGGACATGAAAGGAATAATGGGCCGTAACAATAGTTTGACGGCAGGAAAATCCTCATTGTCACACATGCTCAATGGGAAGGAATTGCCTTTGTTGTTGCACAGCATAAAACAAGAGTGCAAGGTGCAAGAAGGCAAAGGTGAATTAGAGGTAAAACCGACAAACTCTTACACCACTTTACCCTCTCTATCACATGTTAACTTGCAGTCAAGAACAGAAGTAAGCAAAGATAAGCCAAGAATGCTACAGAGCTGCCTTATGCTGCGAAAACCCCAGCTGTCATTTATTGTCAAAAGAGTAACCTCTGCAGAGCTGCCTAATCAGGAGAGTTTGTGCACTGCATTGGAATCAATACAGTTGCTGCAAAAGGAGGAGAAAGTGAGAGAAAATACAGTAGATGCAAAAGGTACAGTGGACCTCACATGCATCTTCCTGCAGGGGAAGAATTCTCTATTTAGACAACTGCATGGAAAGAAACTAAAGTGGGACAGTAAAGAACAAGAGAACATGAAGAAGAAAGACAAAAGTAATCTGGTTGTAGTTCAGAATGAATCCTGGGATTCTATCCTTCCTTTACCTCACATGGAATGGGGTCCCAGAATGAAGAAGGTATACATGCAAGGAGTAACACCGTTCTGTCTTCCATCAATGACATTCCAGGGATTGTCAGAGGCAAAATGTAAGGAGCCAGCTGATGGTATTTTAAGTAGTCTACAAAGAGCAAAATATATGCTACAGAATGACAGAATGCACACAGATTCTGAAGAAATAATACCTTCCCAAAGAATATCTTTGAAGACAAATCAGTCTTCAGTGTCACAGAAATTACAGATGAATGTTGAGGATAAAGCGAAAATCACACAGGATGATAAACATGTTGAGATTTGGGGCAAATCTTCCATTGCTCCACCACCTTGTTCTGAAATGGGTGCAAGAAAAGGAGGAGATGAAGCTATGCAAATAAAGGTCAGATCCTCTATTCTGCAACCCAAGTCCCAGAAGTCCCTGGAGACAGAAAAAATAGCATCTAAGGAGTTTATTTCTGACACTGTCTCATACTGTGTAAAACATGTTATAGATCAAATCACACAGAGAGAAAAGAAGAGTGAAAAAGTGGAAAATATAACTTTACAGATGAATGTTGAGGATAAAGAGAAAATCACACAGGAAGATAAACATGTTGAGGTTTGGGGAAAATCTTCCATTGCTTCACCACCTTACTCTGAAGTGGATGCAAGAAAACAAGAAGATGAAGCTATGCAAATAAAGACCAGATCCTCTATTCTGCAACCCAAGTCCCAGAAGTCCCTGGAGACAGAAAAAATAGCATCTAAGGAGTTTATTTCTGACACTATCTCATACTGTGTAAAACATGTTATAGATCAAATCACACAGAGAAAAAAGAAGAGTGAAAAAGTGGAAAATATAACTTTGAAGACAGTTTTACAGAATGGTCAGTTAGACATCAAACAACAAGCTGAAAAACTACAAAAAATGAAAGATGAACCAACTGTGGCCAATACCAGCATTTCTATACCTTCTCCTCATTTAAAATTGGACACAGGGACAGATAAAGCATGCTGTATAATGGAAGTGCCAAGACGTTTTCTTCTGGAACTACTACAGCAGAAATCATCAGATACAGTGCAAAAAGTAAGTAGAGACTCCACTGAGGGAAGTTTCACAACTGCTACACAAAAAGTAAAAGAATATATTCCACAGAAAGAAGAGAATAAGGTAAAAACATTAGCTGAGAAAGATAAACTACACGCAAAGGGAAAAGATTGGGAAGATCAGGAGACACTTTCACAGAGCCTCCTACTGGCGCCTAAAGAGGACAGGAAAATGGATCTACCAAGTAAGGAGAAAGAAGAAATAGCTGGAGAAAGCAAAGAGCCAGAGACAAGGGATCTCGATGGCCAAAAACAAGGAAAAATTGATACACGAGGTAAAGAGGAAGGAAAAATGGACAAAGAAACTGAAGAACAAGGGAAAATGGATCCAGAAGGTCAGGAACAAGATAAAATTGATGAAGGAGGTAAAGAACAAGAGAAAACGAGTCTAAAAAGTAAAGTGCAAAAGAAAACAGAGGTAGATGATAAAGCACGAGGGACGTGGGATGGGCTTGGTGAAGATCGCGGGAGAGCCAATCAAAGCAGAAAGCGAGAGGATGCGGGAGACGGCAAAGCGTGCCTTTTGGAGAAGAGCATAACGCAACTCCAGCACATGCCTGGGAAGTCAGAGCAATTACTCTTCTCCTACAGTCTCAAAACAAGGAAACTGCAAATGAATCAGAGGCCGAGAAGTGGTGAGAAAACACTTGTGCATCTGGGGAAAACCGGTCGTTCTTTCACTTCAGTTATGTCTAAACTAGAGACGATAGAAGAAGATGAAGATGAAGAAGGAGGAGGAGAAAAAGGAATAGAAAGGGGAGGAAGAGAGGGAGGAGGAGAAGCAAGGGGAGAAGAGGGAAGACAAGAAAGAGAAAAACCAAGAGAAGAGGAAGAAAAGGACAGAGGAGGAGGAGAAGAGGGTGGAAAAAGAGAAGAGGAAGGAGGAGGGGAGAAGGAAGGAGAAGGAGGACTGGAAGAAGGAGAGGAAACAGAGGAGGACGGAGAAGGGGAAGGAGAAAAAGAAAGAGAAGAAGAGGAAGGAGGAGGAGAGGAAGAGGAAGAGAATGAAGAAGAAGGAAAAGAAAGAGAAGAGGAGGGAAAAAAAGAAGGAAGAGGAGGAGGCAAAGAAAGAGAAGACAAGGAGGACAGAGGAGCAGGAGGAAGAGGAGAAGGAGAAAAAGGGAGAGAAGGAGGAGAGTCAGGAGCGATGAGACGCCCTGCGCCACGTTCTGTCCTGCAGGAATCACTGCCTTCCACATGTCCGGGACCCACGGCTGGCCACGTGTGGCACAGAAAACCTTGTTTACCGCAGAGAGAAGACCGAGTGCAAACCTCAGGCACAGACGGCTGCGTGCACCCTGGTGACGCGCCGATCGTGGCAGAGCCAGCAGGGGCACCTTACACGCCCATGACCGAGGAGCACGGTGCTCTGAGCACGAGAAGAGAATCACAGTGGAGCATTAACGGAACAGCAGGAGAGAAGCAGGAAGGAACGGGAAATTCGGGTGGGGTTCGGACGGAAACTCACCCTCCCCTGGCTGCCCCACCTC
>PVLA01019876.1:0-11332 GCA_004027455.1 Hydrochoerus hydrochaeris
AGGAATTGACCTTGGGGCATATACCTGACTCCTGGCTTTCTTCTCTGGCTTTCTCACTATGCGTTCTGACAGCCATGAGGCATGCAGCTTTCCTCTGCCACCATGATGTTCTCAAAAACAATGGAGCCAGCTGACCATGGACAGAAATCTCTGAAATCCCAAGCCAAAAAGAACCCTTCCTCTGTTAAACTGTTTATCTTAGGTATTCTGTCACAGTAATAGAAAGCTAAGACAGGAAGCAATGTCTTTAGGAGACCTGGTGCCAACACATCTTGCCTGTTCTTATACTTTATATGTGCATAAGGAAACAATATTCTTCAAAGACACATGCTTGGAGGAGACAGCGGTGGTCTCTGGGAAGCCAAGGGGACAGGAAAGGGAACTTTGTGTTTCTTTAACATTAAATCCAAAAAAATGTAAAACCTCGCACAGTGACCATAGGCAATAACACCAAACTGCATTAGACCAGGACTTCTGGGCTTCAACACTTCTGACACCTTGTGCATTCTTTGCTTCTGATGCATCTTGTCCTGTGCATCACAGGCCTCTACCCACTAGACACAGCTGAGACAACCAAATGTCACAACTCTGCCCTGGAAAGAAAACTGCCCCCCATGAGAAGTCCAGGCAATTGTTACTGCTCAGGGCACCTGGACTATACAGATATTCCTCAGGTAATGACGTATCAGTTTAACCACTGTTCAGACCTAAGACTGAGGCACTTACAACCTGCCATTCGGACTTACAATTCATCTTTTGTGGGTTTGGTATGGTTCTGTAAATCTTGTTTATAGACCAAGTCTTTTGCACATCACACCTTGTTTATATGGTACTGTCATTTTTGCTGGTCATACGGCATAGTACAGTGCAGTAACATTCTGTTAGACGTTATAGCACTGCATGTGGGAGTTATGCAGATACAAACAATGTCATCAAGTTGGAGTTTCCTTTGACCACTTCTTTGTTCTGAAAACTGTAATGTACATACTATACACAATTCCTCAGTGAGCAACCAACCAATTCATTTAACAATCAGGTCACAGGAATGGAACTGGGTTCTCAAACAAGGAATTTCTGTATTGTCTTTTATGAATTTGGAGAAGTATGTATGAAAACCCATTTCTAGCCATCAATGCCCTGAAGCTCACATATTTTGAATTCTAACTATTTTCCACATCATATTTCAACTCTTTGTGAATGCTGGGACCTCTCAGGAGTTCCTCTGTGTAACTAGCACATTCAAGATCAATTCTACTCAGGCTGGGGATATAGCTAAGCAGCAAAGCAGCTGCCTGGCAAGTGCAAGGTCCTGAGTTCAATTCCCAGTGCGGGGAAAAAAAAACCCACAATCAATTCTAGGAAAGAAAATGACTTATTTTCTCATAAATATACACACATAACTTCTAGAATCCTTTTTATTTACCAACTACTTTAAACATTAGAAGTAAAACTACTGCAGATCCCCATAGTGAAGTAAACATGCTAATCAATTGGTTTCATGAGGTTTCAAAGTGCATTTCACATGTTCATGCTTTGATGCTCTAGAACTCGTTCTTACAGGTCTTAGAGACTTATGCTTTATCTGTTTTCACTGGTTTGCTTTCTTTCTTTTCTTATCTTTTGTATCTGAATCCTGCAATAGTTGTTGACTGAGAAAAAAAAATTCTGAACAAGACACCGAAATGTCTGGCCAGCAGCAGAAAGACATTGAAGAATAGGGTTCTTTGACCTTCACATGTATGTACCTCTTGCAGGAATGCTGAAAGACAAGATACTTCACCAATCATTTATGAATTGACATTTAAAATGTTTCCATCTTGCAGTGCACAGATACTGATTTGTTTAAATAAAACTGTTTCAGCAGGGCACTGGTATAACTCCAGGGACAGAGTACTTGCCTAGCATATGCAGGGCCCAGAGTTTGATCCCCAGGACTGCAAAAACAAACAGACAACAAAAACAAAACTGTTTTAGAGCCTTCAAATATAGGATCTAAACAGTGCATACATTTTATTCCCATAATTATCCAGTTAAAAATATGGTACATAAATTATGCAGTGTGTCTTTGTCTTATGCAGGTCGATGTGCATGTTATATTCAACTGAAATACACACACAGACACATCAGAAGCAAATTTTTCATTGAAGCCAGTAATTTACTTCATTCCTGTTTTGTTCCTGACTTGTATTTTAATTTGAGAATCCTATCCTAAAGCAATTTATATTTTATACTGTAAAATTTATAGTTCATTGCTTTATCATATTTCTTTGCCATAAGAAGATCTATAAATATTGCAATTTAATTTTTTTAAGTTTCCTGTAGTCTAAGGCTCTATGCTTAAAAAACAATTTCCTGGAATGCCTTAATATTAAAATTATAACTAATACAGAAGAAACAACACCCACTAATAATACTTAATAATACTTCATACAATTATTATTTATTTTATAGAGACTAAAACAAAAGAGGACAGAACAATGCAGATCAGAACAGAACAATGTAAGCAACACAGCACTTCACAAAAAGACAATTGGATATCAACATTAGGTACCATAAAGTCTCTTTCTTTGAAATAGTTGAGCGTAGCTTTACACACAATAATATCAAACATAACAAAATAGAATAAAACCATTCAAGAGAATGAAAGTATTACAAGGCATTCTGAACCAAATAACAGAAAACAATGGCTACTATAATATCTCATTTTCCATAAAAATTTCTTTATACTATGATACATATTAAAATCCAGTAAGACACAACATGATAGAACCAATGGTAACAGATGAACAAAAGCATGGTAGGACTTCAAAGCAAATGACATTAAATCAGCAATGGATGTCATGTTGTCTTGTTTTCTTCAAAGTAGCTGTTCACACCATCACACATAATGAGGTCAAACAAAACAGAATAAAACCATTCCAACCAATGAATGAAAACATTATAAGACTTCAAAGCATTATATTGAACCATGATTACCATAAAATCTTATGTACTCTTACCATTTCTTACACTAGGGAGACCATATGGTGTTTATATATGTGTGTTTGATTTATTTTACTTATGAGTATGGTCTAAAGTTGCATCCATTTATTTATAAATATCTCAATGTGATCATTCTTTATAGCTGAGTAGCACTCCATTGCATAAAAGTACCACAATTTTTTTATCCATTCCTCAGTTGATGGGCACTTAGGTTGTTTCCAAGATCTGGTTATTACAAATTGTGCTGCTATATACATGGGTGCACATATATCACTGTGGTATGATGTTTTCAGTTCCTCTGGGAATATGCCTAGGAGTGGAATAGCTGGGTCAAATGGGACTTCCAATCCCCACTTTTTGAGGAATCTCCAGGCTGACCTCCACAGTGGTTGCACCAGTCTACACTCCCACCAACAGTGCAGAAAAGTTCCTTTTTCCCCACAGCCTCTCCAGCATTTGTTGTTGGTAGTTTTGTTGATCCTGGCCATTCTTTCTGGAGTGAGATGGAATTTCAGTGTGGTTTTAATTTGCATTTCTCTAATGACTAATGATGAACCTTTTTCCATGTATTTATTTCCCATTGGTATTTCTTCATCTGAGAACTGTGTGTTCATCTCAGATGCCCATTTTTGGATTGGGTCTTTGAATTTTGGGAGTCTGATTTTTTTTAATTCTTTATAAGTTCTAGACAGAAGTCCTTTGTCTGAGGGACAATATACTAAGATTTTTTCCCAGTTTGTAGGTTTTCTTCTCACTCTGCTGGAGATTTCTTTGGACATGCAGAAACTCTTTAATAAGATGTGATCCCGGTTATTGATTCTGGGAAGGATTTCCTGTACAGTTCGGTTCTTGTTCATGAATTCTCTACCAACCCCTATGTCTTCAAGATTTTTACCTACTTTGTATTCCAACAGATTTAGTGTTTCTGTTTTAGTATTTAGATCTTTGATCCATTTGGATTTTAGTTTAGTACATGGTGATAGGCATGGGTCTAGTTTTAGTTTTCGGCATATGGATAGCCAGTTTTTCCAGCACCATTTATTAAAGAGACTGTCGTTCTTCCAGTGAACATGCTTGGCCCCTCTATCAAAGACAAGGTGATTGAGAGTGTTCGTAGTTATATCTTCTAGTCTATCCCATTGATCTTCAGGTCTGTTTTTATTCCAATACCAGGGTGATTTTATTAGAGTAGATTTGTAGTATGACTTCAAGTCAGGGATTGTGATGCCTCCTGCCTTGGCTTTGCTGCTTAGAATTGCCTTTGCTATTCTAGGTCTCTTCTGGTTCCAGATGAATTTTAGGAATGATTTCTCTAGATCTACAAGATATGTTAGTGGTATTTTCATTGGGATTGCATTGAATGTGTATAAAAATTTTGGGAGAATGGCCGTTTTTACAATATTTATTCTTCCTATCCACAAACAAGGGATGTCTTTCCATTTTCTCTTCGATTTCTTTTTTCAGGGTATTATAATTTTCCCTGTACACTCTTTTACATCTTTCGTTAGATTAATTCCTAAGTATTTCATTTTTTTGTATGCTAGTGTGAAGGGTGTGGCTTCTCTTATTTCTCTCTTGGTGATTTTGTTGTTAGTGTATAAGAATGCTATGGATTTTTGAGTATTGACTTTGTATCCAGCTACATTGCTGAATTTATTTATTATATCTAGGAGACTTTCAATGGAGGTTTGGGGGTCTTCTATGTAGAGTATCATGTCATCTGCAAATAATGATAATTTAACTTCTTCTTTTCCTATCTTTACTCCTTTTATTTCTCTCTCTTATCTAATTGCTCTGGCTACTATTTCCAGTACCATATTGAATAGGAGCAGTGATAAGGGACATCCTTGTCTTGTGCCTGATTTCAAGGTAAAGGCTTTCAGTTTTTGGCCATTTAATATGACACTGGCTGTTGGTTTGTCACAGATGGCCTTTATCATATTGAGGTAAAGACCATCTATTCCAATTCTCTGTAAGGTTCTTATCATGAATGGGTGTTGAATCTTATCAAAAGCTTTTTCTGCATCTATAGAAATGATCATGTGATTCTTGCTTTTGGCTCTATTGATATGGTGGATTACATTTATTGATTTACGTATGTTGAAACATCACTACGTGCCTGGGATGAATCCCACTTGGTCATAGTGTATAATCTTCTTGATGATTTGCTGCATCCTGTTTGCCAATATTTTATTGAGAATTTTTGCATCTATGTTCATTAGGGAGATTGGCCTGTAGTTCTCTTTTTTAGTTGGGTCTTTCTCAGGTTTTGGTACTAGAGTGGTATTTTCTTCCAGGAATGACTTAGGGAGAATTGCTTCCCTTTCAATTTCATTGAAGAGTTTGAGGAGTGTCAGCATTAAGTCTTCTTTGTATTTCTTGTAGAATTCCGCAGTGAATCCGTCTGGGCCTGGGCTCTTTTTTGTTGGTAGGGACTTGATTATATTTTCAATTTCATTAATAGAAATTGGGCTATTCAGCAGTTTTAAATCTTCTTGATCCAGCTTTGGCGGTTTGTATGTTTCTAGGAATCTGTCCATTTCTTCTGTGTTATCGAACCTATGAAAATAGAGGTTTTCAAAATAGTTGTTGATGATCTGTATTTCCACAGGGTCAGTAGTGATTTCTCTTTTTTCATTCTGTATTGCATGAATTTGAGTCTCTTCTTTCCTTTTTTTAATTAGGTTGGCTAGGGGCTTGTCAATTTTATTTATTCTTTCAAAGAACCAACTGTTTGATTCATTGATTCTTCAAATTGTTTTCTTAGTCTCTATTGCATTAATTTCTGCTCTGATCTTTATAATTTCCTCTCTTCTTTTGGCTTTGGGCTTGGCTTGCTCTTCTTTTTCTAGATGTTTCAGTTTTAATATCAGATTGCTTATTTGTGTTCATTCTGTTTTCCTAATGTGGGAACTCAGTGCAATAAATTTTCCTCTGAGGACTGCTTTCATTGCATACCACAGGTTCCGCTAAGTTGTATTTGTATTTTTGTTTGCTTGTAGATATTGTTTAATTGCTTCTTTAATTTCCTCTGTGACCCACTGATGGATCAAGAGTGTATTATTTAATTTCCATGTGTTTGTGTGGATTTTGCAATTACTTTTATCATTAATTTCTAGTTTCATGGCACTATGATCTCATAACATGCATGGGATAATTTCAATTCTTTTGCATTTAAATATGCTCTGTGGGTTAGTATATGATCTATTTTAGAGAATGTCCCATGTACTGCTGAGAAGAATGTATATTCTGATGTTGTTGGATGGAACACTCTGTATACATCTATCAAATCCATTTGTTCACAGGTGTGATTCAGTTCTGTTATTTATTTGCTGATTTTCTGTCTAGTGGATCTATCCCTTTGTGTCAGTGGTGTGTTAAGGTCTCCTGTTATAATTGTGTTATTGCCTATTTGATTTTTCATTTGTTAACACTTGCTTTGTGTAGTTGGGTGCTCTAGAATTTGGTGCTTATATATTTAAGATTATATGCATATATATATGCATATTATATGCATATATATTTAAGATTGTTATCTCTTCCTCTTGCAGTTTTCCCCTAACTAGTATGTAGTGACCTGCTTTCTCTCTTTGGACCATTCTTGGTTTGAAGTTCACATGGTCTGCAAACATAATAGCTACCCCACTTTTTTTTGAGTTTCTGTTGCATGAAGTATTGTTTTCCATCCTTGGACTTTCAGTCTATGAGTTTCCTTTTGGGTTAGATGGGTTTCTTGTAGACAGCATATGGTTGGACGTTGTTTCTTCATTCATTCTGCCAATCTGTTTCTTTTAATTGGTAAATTGAGGCCATTTACATTAATGGTTGTAACTGTCATATATTGGTTTACTGTTGACATGTTATCTTTGTGATGTTGTATCTTAACTTTCCATTCTTTTTAACTGTCTTAACTTTCCATTCTTTTTAACTTTTTAGTGGTTTTTTCCTATGTGTATCTAGAATGTCTTTCAGTATTCTTTGTAGGCTTGGTTTGGTGATCATGAAGTTCTTCAGCTTTTCTTTGTCATGGAAGTATCTTATTTCTCCATCCATTTTGAAGGACAGTTTTGCAGGGTACATCAGTCTGGGTTGGAAGTCGTTTTCCTTTAGGATCTGAAACACTTTACTCCATGCTCTTTTTGTCTTCACTGTTTGTGTTGAGAAGTCTGCTGTGATCTGATAGGTTTTCCTTTACAGGTGATCTGTCTTTTCCCTCTAACAGCTTTTAATATTCTGTTCTTATGTTGGATTTCTGGGATGGTGATTATTATATGTCTGGGTGTAGTTTTGTTTTGGTTATGGCTATTTGGGGTTCTATATGCTTCACTAATCTGAATGTCAGTTTCCATACTCATGTTTGGGAAGTTTTCAGCTATTACTTCTATAAAATATAGCCTCTTGATGTCATTTGTGTTGTCCCCTTCTTTTTCATTTATCCCTATTAATCTTATGTTGTTTTTCTTTGCATCATCTTACAGCTGTTGAATTGTTATTTCCTGATTTCTTGTTATTTTTAGAAGATCTTTCCTTTCCCGTTCACTAGCTGCAATCTTATCTTCCAGGTCGAAGATTCAATCTTCACTTCCGTTGAGGCGGTTTTTGCAACTTTCAATAGAACTTTTGATTTCCTGTATATCTCTTTGAATCTGCTTCATGTATTGTTTGTTGCTTAAACTGTTCATTCAGGGATTCTATCATTTTGCTTTGTTCCTCTAACTTTTTAGCTGTGTCTTCGTTGGATGTATTTAGTATTTCTTTCACTACTTTTATCATTTCTTCTTTTACCTAAGAGATTATTTCTGATTTGAGTTCCCTCATAGCTTCCCATACTTGCTTCTTTATTTCAGTTAATATCATTTCAGGCATTTCAGGTGTATGGCTAGTATTTTCTTCTATGTACATGACTCCTAGGGTTTCTTAGGATGGGCTGGAGGTGTGAGATTGCATTTTGGTCTTTCGTTTTATCATTTTCCTATATTTCCGTGTTCCCAGCAATGTTCCAAAGCTTTCTCTGGATGTGTTGGAAATCACCTCATGCACCCTCCGCTACTGGGACTCACGTGGCTTTGGCTCCCCTTGCATAGTGGGCCTGATTTCCCTGATTGAAAGAAGGTCATTGGGCATGGTCTACTCAAGCCCACAGAACCTCTGGGAGTAGTCCAGTGTCCTAAGGGGGCTGGGTGGGCACCCAGTCAGCAGGATCAGTGGTCCCAAACTCTTCCTGCCTGCCCTGGCAAGCTGCTACTCACCCCACAGCAGAGGCGCAGGCCTGGCTCCCTCCTTGATGGGCCCAGCTCCCCTGGTTGAATGAAGGTTGCTGGGCACAGTCTACTCAAGCCCACAGAACCTCTGGACACTATTCCAGTGTCCCAAAGGGGCTGGCCAGGAACCTAGCTGCCAGGATCGACGGTCCCAAACTTTTCCCCAGGGTACTAGTTTATACATTAAACTTTACCACAGGTGTGTATGTACGGGGGAATAAGCACAAGGCATAAAGGCTTTGGCACCATCCGTGGTTTGGAACTGCTACTGGGAATGCTGGAATACACAGCCCCAGGGAAGGAGAGATGACTGTATTTAAAGGATGTTTCCGAGGGCAGAACCTTTCACGGGTTGTCCCCAGCACAGGCTTCTCCCAAACAGCATCATCGAGCATGCACAGGCAGGACATCCCCAAGATGATGGGCAGGCAGGTCATGCACGGATATTTCTGGGACAAGTGATGGAAGCATCTTGCCTGTGAGAATGGAGCCAATGCAGCACAGCTCAGCAGTCCCCAGATGGACAGCACTGCTGGTGTAGCCCAGTACCTCTGCCTCGGGCTATCACCGCAGAGCTACATCTAGAGCTCCTGTCCTGGTCAGCCACCAGCATCTTGCAAGTTAGAATGACACTAGTTACGGAGTCACCTGCGGTGCAGTAGGGGAACACATGGTCTGTGGCAAGGGGCTTTTGAGCTAACTGCACTATGCACAAAACAGAGAGGGATTTCCTGCTTTACTTCCCAGCCCGTGCCCACTTCCGGCTTCCACGGGCTGAGGTTAGCACCCAGAGAGGGGGTTTAAACCCTCTTTACCACAGTGTGCACATGCGCATTCATCACCTCTTCTAAGACCACACCACACCCTCCTGTGCTTGGTCACAAAGAGCAGAAAGAGGCCTCGGCTTGCAAATCCAGGAAGAAATCCCTCATGGCAAAATCAGCCAGACCTGAATAGAAAACAGCACCAACAGAGCGGATCTCATGGCTGTGGCTCACAGCGCCTACCAAAGTCCCCCCAAGCAAATCCCTGGCCCAGAACGCTGTTGCCACGTCTGTCAAAGAGGTCCCCAGGAGCTTCTCACTGGCCCTTCCTTTCCTAGCTGGCTGAGGTCTCATCCCCTCTTCCCCCTGCTGGATGACACACTTCAGCTGTCGCTCATTCGTACATCAAATGCCACACTGCTAAACTTCCCCCTAGGTGTCCAGGGAAAGGATATTTTCTTCTTTCAGGAGCAGTTCAAGGAGCCACAGCAGTGTCTAGACAGATAGCACTGGGGCAGAAGGCCCCAAAAGTCACCTCAGACTTCTCATGCACACTAGCTACCATCTCACCCTCCCTGCAAAGGTACACGGTCCTCTGTGAAGTCCTCACTGATGCCCTGAGTCACATTGTATGATCCCTCCACTGTTGCCACCTTGAGCCATGAAGACTCTACCTGCACACACACGTAGGCAAGTACCCACAAGAGGCAGACATACGCACCCCAGAAAGCAACTATCTTCATGAGCACACACAAGGCATGAGAGAGGCCTTTTTGGTCATGCCTCATGACCACAACTGGGGCATTTCATTAATAAATGCCCCACAAGTGTCCTTAGTTCAGAACTCTTAAGGTCGCATCTTGTCCAGCATCTGAGATGGGAAATCCGCCTCGTCACTGGAAGAGAAAGAAATCCTAGTAGTTGGAAATGGAGGTTCTCCAGCATGGCTCACGCTGGGCCAGATGCACGGAGGTGGACGTGATGGAAAAGGTGCTGGGCTGGGAGGCAGTCACGGAGCCAGACAGGGAAGCCTGGGCTGGGGGCCTCTGATGCTCACTCCCATGCCTCAGGTCAGGGCAACTGTGGCAGAGCAGATGACCTCTTCAGTCCTCAGCTCCCCACCATGGAGATATAACCACTTCCATGTGGCTGGGGCTCAGGATGATTGACTAGAGTAAGATAAACAAAGTCCTCAGCACAGTGTCTGCTGCTGGGAAGCACTGAATCACTGCTGAGCCTCTTACACATTGCTACCCGACATACTAAAGTCCACCCAACATGGATGAAAAGAAAAAAATCAGCAAGAAAAAATGGTGCAAGAAAAAAATCAGCAGAAATTATCTGTGATCTCAATTGATCACTGTATCCACCTTACCAATCGTTGGGGGTCCGTTTTACTGATGAGGAAGTTGAACCCCAGAGTACTATATAAGGCCCCCAAACCAAAGCTGCATGGGGCAAAGATGTCCCCACTTGCTGCCAGGCACCCTGGGGCACAGCAGATCCTGGGCCATCAGCAGACCTTTGAGGCTGTAGAAACTGTCCCAGTTATTTCCTTTGTCCCCCTCTGCAATTTCTTTCCAGAGTCTTGAGAAGCTACTGAAACCCTTGAGTCTGCAGGAGGCAACTAGGCAGTATAGTCAACAATTAACAGCTACAAAAAAACCAACAATAATAGAAGTGCAAGTTCTCTTCTTCCTGGGTATAGGTGGCCCACAGCCCTGGGGATGCTGGGAGGCAGGAATCCCAGGCCAGCACCCCCTGCTTTCTGCTATCTGCTCTGGCTGCAGGAGGGTCCACAAGCCCTGAGGGCTGCATTTGGACACCAGGCTCCCTCACAGCTGGAGCAAGGAGCAACACTGCTCCTGCCCACAGGAAAGACAGACCTGGGGGAGGCAGCTCGCCCCTGCCATCCCCCACACGGGGCCTCTGCATTTGTCTCAAGGTCCTCCAGGGGGACAAGGGCCTGCTTCAGTGACCCTGAGGGCCCTGCCTCTCAGTCACCAGACCCCAGGTGGCCTGGGAAGGCCCTGGCCCATCACAGATGAGGGCTCCAGGAAGAAAGCTTGCACTCCTCCTCTCTGGGCTCCCCTGAGAACAGCTGATTTTAATGGCTCTGCTCATTTTGCAAAAGGAAAATAGGTACTGAAGCCTTCCCATCTCCCCATTCTGCCCTCTCCTTCTGAAGCTACAGATCCAGCGGCCTCTTTCAAATGTCCCAGTCATGGCTTCTGTGAGACCATGTGACACAGAAGCCCAGCGGAGAGCAGTCTGGATACAAAACTCTCAGAAGTGGCCCTGTCTGAACCAGTGTTTCCCAGAGCA
>PVLA01019877.1:0-11333 GCA_004027455.1 Hydrochoerus hydrochaeris
ACACATCCCTAAGCAACTTATTATCCCAGGGCTTTGTGGTCAGCTTAGCAAAAAGCCCTGAGCCCAGGGGAGGCCTAGAGTGTGGAATTGGCTCTGCCACGTACTCCAACACAGCCCCTGCCCTGCGCCCCAGTCTCCCCACCTGCACAAGGGACGCTCGCTCTCTCCAGAGGGCTTTTTGGTCCCATTTCCCTGTCACTTCCAGCCATTTCAGTGGCCACCCCTGCTGACCTCTGGGGACAGGCAGAGGCCCCATGGGTCCAGTGTCCCTCTTGATGCCCAGCCTAGGTGACCTCACACCCCGCTGCCACCCCAGCTGCTCACCATAAACCGCCAGCCTGGTGGCTTTCTCCGTGGCACCTACAGGGTTTCTGGCCTTGCAGGTGTAGATGCCGGCGTCTGAGCCCTTGGCCTGGCTCAGCTGCAGCTGCCGGCCACCCCTGGTGTAGACCACCTTGGGGCCGGCGGGGAGCAGGGCCCCGTCCTTGAACCACGCGGTGTGGGGGCTGGGGTGCCTCGGGCTTCATGTAGGAGCCATGCGGGCTGTCCCTCCATGGCGGCCACCTCACCTGTCTCGTTGGAGCCCCAGATGGTCGGGGGTGCTGAGAAGGACACAGCAGGTGGGGGGGTCACAGGTGCCCCTTGCAGCTGGCCAGCGTCCCCACCTCACCCAGGGAAGCATTCACGTGCCCGTGGTCACAATTGCATGTCACAGGCTTCCCCTGTGGGCACAGGAAGGCATGGAGCATGGGGAGACAGTGGGTGTCAGGACGGGGGGCCAGGCCAGCTCAGGGACAGGCCAGCTCGGGGAGAGGGGTGTGGGGACACTGCTCTGCCTCTAACTCACTGTACAGCCCGGGGTGGGTCCTGTCCCCTCTCTGGGCCTCAGTCTCCCCATCTGTGAATTGAGGGGCTGGATCAAGGCTTCCCCGGGACAGGGGCTACCGCCTACCCTGGTACGACCCACCGCTGGTACCCAGGATGGTTTGGGGGGCAGGTGGGTGGGCATGGTGTGGGATGACGCTGCACCCCAGAGCCTAAGACTCTTGGGGGCCCCCAAGTCCCTAACCTTTCGGGCCCTTTCCAGGCTCCCCTCGGCACAGGAAGGGGTGTGGGCTGGCGCCCCGTCCCGGGCACACCGTGAGGACAGGCGCCCTGCCTCTCTCTGGCTCTATTTGATTTCTGCGAATGGGGTGCAAGCTGCCGGCTTCCCACTTAAATTTGGATCATAAATATCTCTCCAGTGTAAGAAATCTGGGAAGCCCTGGGCCCAGGCCAGATGCCCTCCAGCCCCCAGCTGGTTTTTTCAGACAAAGGACTTGTCCCTGGGACCCCCAAGCCTGTCCCCATCTTCTTTCTCCATGGCAGCAGCAGCAGATTGGAAGTGTCACGAGCAGCCGGTGACCCAGAAGGGGTCGGGCTCACCGTGGACGTGGAGCTGGAAGTCCTTGGTCTGCTGGCCCGCTGGGCTGAAGGCTGTGCACTGGTACCGCCCTGCGTCCCCCGGGTGGCTGCTGGCGATCCTGAGGACCTGGCCATCCTCCCGGAGCTGGACGCGAGGGTCTCCCAGGAGGACAGCCCTGGAGACACATCAAGCGCGAACAGTCGATCACTGGGGTCAAAGGTAACACAGGCCACTCCAGAGGGACGGCAGGCTGTGAAAGCCCAGCTGGCCTCGCCCCCAACTCCAACAGGTGAAAGCAACCAGATGCCCCTCCATGGGCCAACAGTGACTCAGCCCTGAACAAGACGGAAACTCTGACACCCATGATGACAGGGATCATCCCCATAAACATCCCGCCGAGGGAAGGAAGCCACACAAAGGCCACCCAAGGTCTGACGCGTGAGAAATGTCCAGTCTAGGTATATGTGGGCAGACAGGAGGGGGGCTCTTTTTTTGGGGTGACAGAATTTTCCAGAACCAGACTGGCTATGGTGACAATGCATGAAAAGTCACCGAACTGTTGCTTTAAATTGGACAATTGTATATTATGTGAGTTTCACCTAAAAATAATTTAGTTTTTCAAAGGATACTCAGTACCAAGAAGACCCTGCTCATGCCAACGGGACCCCTCAGAGTTCAGTCTCCCGTGGTCCCCACCCTGAGCATCAGCCCTGTGTGTCCCTCAGGGAGGCCACTCACTGCTCATCCTCGGTCCACTCTACCTGGGGTGTGGGGACCCTTGAGGTCCGACACTCCAGCTCCACGTTGGCTCCAGCCAGGCTCAGCACCTCCTGGGCAGCCCCAGCTCCAAGCATGGAAGGAGGGACTGCAGGACAAGTGGAGCCTTGAGCTCAGACCCCAGAGAACCCCACTGGCCATAGGGCCTTGGCCTGTGCGGGTCCCTCCCCAAACCCCAGCACACAGGACCCCATCCCGCAGTTCTCGGGAGCCCGCCCCGCCCTGCCCTGCCTGGCCTAGCTCTGGGTTGGCTGTGTGTCTGCCTAGTGAGTCCCTGCCCTGGGGGCTCTGGAAGGACAGGGACAGGCTGCCATGGGCCCCTCTGCAGCAACACAAGTGCATGCCCAGGGCCACTCACCGAGCACCAGGAGGCTGAAGTTCTCCGTGCGCTCCCCGCCTGGTTCTCCGCCAGGCAGGAGCAGGAGCCTGAGTCAGCCTCCTCGGACCTGGGGAAGTGCAGGGTCCGAGCCCCGTTCAGGAGGAGGTGGCCGCCGGCCTCAGGGATCTGGGCAGGAGAGGCCAGGGGGAGCCACAGCCATCAGCAACAGGGCAACTGAGGCCCAACTGGTGACGGGAGCGGACGGTGCTGGGCTGTCCACCCACAGCCCTCGCACACCTCCCAGGACCATGCCTAAGGACGCGGCCACGCCTTGCATCCCGCGTCCGCACGCCCCCTCCAGACCACAGTCCCAGCCCTGGCCCTGCCCCAGCCCCAGGGGACACCCACCAGCTGCCCATCCTTGAGCCACACGATCTCAGGGGCCGGAGAGCCGCTGGCGTCACACCCCAGCGAGAGCAGCTGCCCAGCCACGCCCGACACGTTGTAGCCCTGGTGCCCATCCTCCCGGATGCTGGGGGGTACTGGGGGGCAGGGAGAGAAGCAGCAGCTGCCCCCCACCTCCTCCACCCACCCACCCCCAAACCCCGTCAGCCTGGACAGGCAGCACCGACTCCGCAGCCTCCCTGTCACTCGGCTGTCACCGGCGCCTTGGAGGACATGCCCGTCCCTGGAGGGGCCACAGCCGCCTCGCCTAGAGAGGGCCACAGCCCTGGAGGTGCCCAGCGGCGGCCACACTGCTCCCAACCTGGCCCTGGCACCACAGCCACCCAGCTGGGACCAGGACACCGCGACCCCAGCCAGGCACTAAGGGGAGACCACTGCCCGGGGGCCGCTCCACCATCCGCCAGCAGGGGGAGCCCCAGCCCACCCACGGTGCCCTTAGTCTGGGAGGTGCCTGTTCTGATCATTCTTGTGGGTGTGTGTGTGTGTGTGTGTGTGTGTGTGTGTGTGTTTTGCACCCGGGCTCTTTGTACCGAGCCGTGTCCCTACCCCTTCATTTTCTATTTTGAGACTGAGTCTCGCTCAGTTGCTAAGTTCTCCCGGCTGTGTTCAAACTTGCCATCCTCCTGCCTCAGCCTCCCTGAACGCTGGCGTGATTCCCTTGGTTCTAAGCCAGAGTCAGCTGCTTTTCACCTGCATGTGACTGCAGGGCCGTGCTGTGTCTGCTCCCCTCCCCCGGCCTGTGCAGGTCTCCCGGGACAGCAGGCAGAGTGGCAGCCGCCCCGAAACAGCATCAGGCTTGGTGCTCCTCTGGCACCCCGAGACAGGACCTCGCGCACCTCCATGGTGAGCTCCGGGGCCCTCGGCAGCTGGCGTAACCGCCAGACCCTGATGTCCCTGCGGGGCTCTGCTGGTGCGGCCGTCCTGGCCCTTCTTACTGTACACCACCAGCTTGGCCCTCCTGGACGCAGAGCCCGCCTCGTTGGCGGCCTGGCACTCGCAGTCGCCACCATCCGTGAGCGAGACCGAGGACAGGAACAGGGACCCGTCGTCCAGCGCCCCCACGCCTGGCCGGCTGTTTAGGGGCACCGCGGACGGTCCCTTGCGCCACGTGACCTGCGGCTTGGGCGTCCCTGGAGGGACGTAGGTTCCTCAGCACGGAGCCTCCGGACACCCGGCACACCCGCCCTGTCCCGTGGGCCTCTGCCACTGACCCCCGGCTCCCTCAGAGCTGCAGCCCGCGACCACCCCACTTTCCGGCCTTGCTGCCTGCCTCCCCCTTCGAGCATGGGGCTCTTCGCTCTGTTCCCTGCCGAGCCCCAGCTGCCACCACCACGCCTGGCGTTCACAGGGCCACGAGAGGACAGAAGCCCGCTGGGCTCTGTCCTGTCCCCGGCCTCCCGACGAGAAGGTGTGGCTCTGGTCACACAGCACCACCACGAGCGCCACCAGCCCTGGACGGTTCTCTCTGACACTCCGTGTGCTGGGCCAGCTGACAGCCACCTCTGCCGCCAGACCTCGCGCTACGCAGCCTGGCGCGCAGTGGGTTTGCAGGGCAGCTGCTCTGCTGGGCTGCGACTGGAGTTCTTGCGGTCACCTGGCTCCTGAGAGACCAGGCCCTAGCCGTCCACCCGCCTCTTTCCCCCCTCGTGCACGGAGACAGGCAGGCTCGGGTGCGCCCCAAAACTCGAGCCAGCCTCCCTGGCCTTGGTGCCCTCACTGCCAGGCCTGGGGCTGGAATCTCATGCGAGGACCTTTGCTGACAGATGAAGGGCCATCGCAGAGGGAGGGACAGCAGGGCACAGGCAGGATGCAGGGCATCAAAGGTGTCCCAAGGGTCACCTCTCTTTCATCTCTCTGGTGTGGCTCTCTGCCCACCCCCCGTCTGCATGAGGAGATGTGTACACACACCATTCACACTTCCTGGCCTGACAACACGTCCCCCTGGCCCCAGGAGGCACAGCCAGCCCGATAGAGACACAGCCCAGCCCTGCTGAGGGGCAGCCCTGAGCTCAGCAACAGGGAGGCCGCTCCCAAATCCCTTCCCAGAGAGACTCCAGCCTGGGTCCCTCGAACTTTGCTCCTGAGCCGCCCCAAGGAGGAGGTGGCAGAGAGGCCAAGACCATGGCTTGTTAGACACGGGGGTGCACGTGCTGGCCCCTTTGCCCCTAGGGCCCAGGCCTTCTGGCCAGGACCCCTCCAGTCCGTCCCAGTCCCTAGACACAGGGGTGCACAATGCTGGGCCCTTTGCCCCTAGGGCCCAGGCCTTCTGGCCAGGACCAATCCAGTCCGTCCCAGTCCTTAGACACGGGGGTGCACAGTGCTTGCCCTTTGGCCCCTAGGGACCAGGCCTGCTGGCCAGGACCCCTCACGTCCATCCCCGTCCCTAGACATGGGGGTGCACAGTGCTGGCCCCTTTGCCCCTAGGGACCAGGCCTGCTGGCCAGGAACCCTCCCGTCCATCCCAGTCCTAGACTCGGGGTGCACAGTGCTGGCCCCTTCGCCCGTATAGCCCAGGCCTGCTGGCCCGAACCCATGCAGTCCGTCCCAGTCCCTAGACTCGGGGGTGCACAGTGCTGTCCCCTTTGCCCCTAGGGCCCAGGCGTACTGGCCAGGACCCCTCCCGTCCGTCCCTGTCCCTAGACACGGGGATGAACAGTGCTAGCCCCTTTGCTCCTAGGGCCCAGGCCTGCTGGCAGGACCCCTCCAGTCCGTCCTAGTCCCTACACATGGGGGTGCACAGTGCTGGCCCCTTTGCCCTTAGGGCCTAGGCCTGCTGGCCAGTACCCCTCCCGTCCGTCCCAGTCCCTGGACACGGGGGTGCACAGTGCTGGCCCCTTTGCCAGTAGGGCCCAGGCCTGCTGGCAGGACACCTCCAGTCCGTCCCAGTCCCTACACACGAGGGTTCACAGTGCTGGCCCCTTTGCCCCTAGGGCCCAGGCCTGCTGGCCTGAAGCCCTCCCGTCCATCCCAGTCCCTAGAAAAGGGGGTGAATAGTGCTGGCCCTTTTGCCACTAGGGCCCAGGCCTGCTGGCCAGGATCCCTCCAGTCCGTCCCAGTCCCTAGACACGGGGTGCACAGTGCTAGCCCCTTTGCCCCTAGGTCCCAGGACTGCTGGCCAAGTCCCTTCCAGTCCATCCCAGGACCAAGACATGGGGGTGCACAGTGCTGGCCACATTGCCCCTAGGCCCAGGACTACTAGCCAGGACCCCTTCAGTCCGTCCCTGTCCCTAGGCACGGGGTGCACAGTGCTGGCCCCTTTGCCCTAGGGCCCAGGCCTGCTGGCCAGGACCCCTCCAGTCCATCCCAGTAACTAGACACGGGGTGTACATTGCTTGCCCGTTTGCCCCTAGGGCCCAGGCCTGCAGGCCAAGACGACGCCCGTCTGTCCAGTCCCTAGACACAGGGGTGCACAGTGCTGGCACCTTTGCCCCTAGGGCCCAGGCCTGCAGGCAGGACCCTTCCCGTCTGTCCCAGTACCTAGAAACGGGGGTGCACAGTGCTGGCCTCTTTGCCCATAGGGCCCTGGTGTGCTGGCCAGGACCCTTTTAGTCCGTCCCAGTGCCTAGACTCAGCGTGCACAGTGCTGGCCCCTTTGCCCCTAGGTCCCAGGCCTGCTGGCCAATTACCCTCTAGTCACTCCCAGTACCTAAACACGGGGGGGCACAGTGCTGGCCCCTTTGCCCTAGGGCCCAGGCCTGCTGGCCGGAACCCTATAGTCCGTCCCATTCCCTAGACACCGGGTGCACAGTGCTGGCCCCTTTGCCACTAGGGCCCAGGCCTACTGGCCAGGACCCCTCAAGTCTGTCCCAGTCCCTAGAAACGGGGTGCACAGTGCTGGCCACTTTGCCCTTAGGGACCAGGCCTGTTGGCAGGACCCCTCCCGTCCGTCCCGGTCCCTAGACACGGAGGTGCACAATGCTGGCCCCTTTGCCCCTAGGGCCCAGGCCTGGTGGCCAGGACCCCTACAGTCCATGCCAGTCCCTAGACACGGGGGTGCACAGTTCTCGCCCGTTTGCCCCTATGGCACGGGCCTGCTGGCAGGACCCCTCCAGTCCGTCACAGTCCCTACAAACGGGGTGCACAGTGCTGGCCTCTTTGTCCCTAGTTCCCAGGCCTGCTGGCCAAGACCCCTCCAGTCCCTCCTAGTACCTAGACACGGGGGTGCACAGTGCTGGACCCTTTGCCCCTAGGGCCCAGGCCTGCTGGCCAGGACCCCTACAGTCCGTGCCAGTCCCTAGTCACGGGGTGCACAGTGCTGGCCCCTTCGCCCTTAGGTCCCAGGACTGCTGGCCAGGACCCATGCAGTCCATAACATTCCCTAGACTCTGGGGTGCACAGTGCTGTCCCCTTTGCCCCTAGGGCCCAGGCCTCTTGGCCAGGACCACTCCAGTCCATCCCAGTCCCTAAACATTGGGTGCACAATAATGGCCCCTTTGCCTCTAGGGCCCACGCCTGCTGGCAGGACCCCTCCTTTCTGTCCCAGTCCCTAGACATGGGGTGCATAGTGCTGGCCGATTTGCGCCCAGAACCCGGCCTGTAGGCAGGACCCCTCCGGTCTGTCCCAGTACCTAGACACGGGGTGCACAGTGCTGGCCCCGTTGCCCCTAGGGCCCAGGTCTGTAGGCAGGACCCCTCCCGTCTGTCCCAGTACCTATACACGGGGGTGCACAGTGCTGGCCCCTTTGCACCTCGGGCCCAGGCCTGCTGGGAAGGAACACTACACTCCAACCCAGTCCCTAGACACGGGGTGCACCGTGCTGGCCCCTTTGTCCCTAGGTCCCAGGCCTGCTAGCCAGGACCCTTCCTGTCCGTACCAGTAACTAGACACGGGTGTGCACAGTGCTGGCCCCTTTGCCCCTAGGGCCCAGGGTTGCTGGCAGGACCCCTCCAGTCCGTCCCAGTCCCTAGACACGGGGGTGCACAGTACTGGCCCCTTTGCCCCTAGGGTCCAGGCCTGCTGGCCAGGACCCCTCCAGTCCGTCCCAGTCCCTAGACAATTGGCGCACAGTGCTGGCCCGTTTGCCACTCGGGCCCAAGCCTTCTGGCCAGGACCAATCCTGTTCGTCCCAGTCCCTACACACGGGGGTGCACAAAGCTGGCGCCTTTGCCCCCAGGGCCCAGACATGCTGGCCATGACCCCTCCAGTCCGTCCCAGTCCCTAGACACGGGGTGCACAGTGCTGGCCCCATTGGCCCTAGGGCCCAGGCCTGTTGGCCAATACCACTCCCGTCCCTCCCAGTCCCTAGACACGGGGGTGCACAGTGCTGGCCCCTTTGTCCCTAGGGCCCAGGCCTGCTGGCCAGGACCCATCCAGACCATCCCACTCCCTAGACACCGGGGTGCACATTGCTGGCCCCTTTGCCTCTAGGGCCCAGGCCTGCTGGCCAGACCCCTCTTGTCCGTCCCAGTTCCTAGACATGGGGCTGCACAGTGCTGGCCCCTTTGCACCTAGGACCCAGGCTTGCTGCCCAGGACCCCTCCATTCCATCCCAGTCCCTAGACACGGGGGAGCAAAGTGCTGGCCCCTTTGCCCCTAGGGCCCAGGCCTTCTGGCTAGGACCAATCTAGTCCATTCTAGCCCCTAGACACAGGGGTGCACAGTGCTGGCCCCTTTGCCCCTAGGGCCCAGGCCTGCTGGCCAGGACCACTTCAGTCCGTGCCAGTCCCTAGACACGGGGTGCACAGTGCTGGCCCCTTTTGCCCCAAGGGCCTAGGCCTGCTGGCCAGGACCCCTCAATCCATCCCAGTCCCTAGACACGTGGTGCACACTTCTGGCCCCTTTGCCCCTAGGGCCCAGGCCTTCTGGCCAGGACCAATCCAGTCCGTCCCAGTCCTTAGACACGGGGGTGCACAGTGCTTGCCCTTTGGCCCTAAGGACCAGGCCTGCTGTCCAGGACCCCTCACGTCCGTCCCCGTCCCTAGACACGGGGGTGCACAGTGCTGGCTCCTTTGTCCCTAGTGACCAGGCCTGCTGGACAGGAACCTCCCATCCATCCCAGTCCCTAGACTCGGGGTGCACAGTGCTGGCCCCTTCACCCGTATAACCCAGGTCTGCTGGCCCGAACCCATGCATTCCGTCCCAGTCCCTAGACTCGGGGGTGCACAGTGCTGTCCCCTTTGCCCATAGGGCCCAGGCCTACTGGCCAGGACCCCTCCCGTCCGTCCCTGTCCCTAGACATGGGGATGAACAGTGCTGGCCCCTTTGCTTCTAGGTCCCAGCCCTGCTGGCAGGACCCCTCCAGTCCGTCCCAGTCCCTACACATGGGGGTGCACAGTGCTGGCCCCTTTGCCCTTAGGGCCCAGGCCTGCAGGCCAGGACCCCTCCCGTCCGTCCCAGTCCCTGGACACGGGGGTGCACAGTGCTGGCCCCTTTGCCCGTAGGGCCCAGGCCTGCTGGCAGACCCCTCCAGTCCGTCCCAGTCCCTACACACGGGGGTTCACAGTGCTGGCCCCTTTGCCCCTAGGGCCAAGGCCTGCTGGCCAGAACCCTTCCCGTCCATCCCAGTCCCTAGAAAAAGGGGTGAACAGTGCTGGCCCCTTTGCCACTAGGGCCCAGGCCTGCTGGCCAGGATCCCTCCAGTCCGTCCCAGTCCCTAGACACGGGGTGCACAGTGCTAGCCCCTTTGCCCCTAGGTCTCAGGACTGCTGGCCAAGTGCCTTCCAGTCCCTCCCAGGACCAAGACACGGGGGTGCACAGTGCTGGCCACATTGCCCCTAGGGCCCAGGCCTGCTGGCAAGGACCCCTCCAATCCGTCCCAGTCCCTAGACACGGGCTGCACAGTGCTGGGCCCTTTGCCGCTAGGGCGGAGGCCTGCTGGCCAGGACCCCTCCAGTCCATCCCAGTAACTAGACACGGGGGTGCACAGTGCTGGCTGCTTTGCCCCTAGGGCCCAGGCTGCTGGCCAGGATCCCTTCACTCAGTCCCAGTCCCTAGACACGGGGTGCACAAGGCTGGACCCTTGGCCCCTAGGGCCCAGGCCTGCTGGCCAGGACCCCTCACGTCCGTCCCTGTCCCTAGACACGGGGGTGAACAGTGCTGGCCCCTTTGCCCCTAGGGCCCAGGCCTGCTGGCCAAGACCCCTCCAGTCCATCCCAGTCCCTAGACACGGGGTGCACAATGCTGGCCCTTTTGTCCCTAGGGCCCAGGTCTGCTGGCCAGAACCCCTCCAGTCCGTCCCAGTCCCTAGACACGGGGTACACAGTGCTGCCCCCTTTACCTGTAGGGCCAAGGCCTGCTGACAGGAACGCTCCAGTCCGTTCCACTCCCTAGACAAGGGGGTGCACAGTGCTGGCCCCCTTTGCCCCTAGGGCCCAGGCCTGCTGGCAGGACCCCTCCCGTCCGTCCCAGTTCCTAGACACGGTGGAACACAGTGCTAGCCCCTATGCACCTAGGGCCCAGGCCTGCTGCCCAGGAACCCTCCAGTCCGTCCCAGTCCCTAGACACAGTGTGCACAGTGCTGGCGCCTTTGCCCCTAGGGCCCAAGCCTACAGGCCAGGACCACTCCCGTCAGTCCAGTCCCTAGACACAGGGGTGCACAGTGCTGGCCCCTTTGCCCCTAGGGCCCAGGCCTGCCGGTAGGACCCCTCCCGTCTGTCCCAGTACCTAGAAACGGGGGTGCACAGTGATTTTTTTGACAAAATACTGACAAACCAAATCCAGCTTCACATGAAAAGAATTGTGCACCATAACCAACTGGCATCTATCCCAGGAATACGAGACTTGTTAATACCTGAAACTTAATCAGTATAATACTACGTTAACAGAAGAAAAGACAGAATCCACAAGTATCTCAATAGATAAAGAAAAATCATTTGGCAAGAGACTATTTAATGATAAAAATACTTAGCAAAGTAGGAATAGAATAAAAAGCATATATGAAGAACCACAAGTAATTTATTTAAAGATAAAATATCGATTTCCTTCCCCTAATCCTACAAACAAGATAAGGATGTCCACATGCCATTTCTATTCAAGTCATAGTGGAGTAGTGAGGGAAATTAGGCAGAAATAAGAAAGGAAATGACATCTAGATTGGAAAGAAAGAAGCAAAATTGTCTATATTCACAGGTGACATGATCACATACACAGAAAACTCTAAAAAACCCACCAAAAACATTGAGACTAAAAAATGATTTCAGCAAGTTTTTGGCATAGAAGCCCAATATATAGAAGTATCAATAATAGTTCTACACACAGCAATGAAAAATCCAAAAACTAAAATGGAGATAATAATTTCACTTACAATAGTATTAAAAGGTAAAATACTTAGAGATAAAAAACACAAGACATACACACTGAAAACTACATCACTGAAATGAAAGAAGTTCTAAGTAAATAGGGAGAGATCCCATGTTTGTGGATAAAAA
>PVLA01019878.1:0-11332 GCA_004027455.1 Hydrochoerus hydrochaeris
GTTGCACATTCCTTTTAGGTTGAGATCTTCTTCAAAAGCTTAACTTCTCCTTTACCTTCTCCCTCCCCATAGTTCTTGTCCTAGAGATACCCTAACAGTGCACCACAAAGCCATCCCCTCCCCTCCCTTCTTCACGGGTTGATGGGATACCTCCAATCCCAATCCCACCCATGCTACCCACGCCATGTCAATTTTAATTTGTGTCAGGGATGTTTCAATTTTTCCTCGCATTCCCTAATATCTTATAGCTCCCAAACATTTAAGGGGACTTAAAATTATAATCAAGTATCTTTTACACAATAGTTTTCTTAAATTTACTCATTCAGAATATGTTTTGGGCCCATGATAGCAGAGCCAGAGGGTTTTGGACATCATATTGAAGCAGTATTGCAAATGTGAATAGGAAGAAATGAAGTAGTCTTTCATGTAGGAAAACATTGGAACTGTCAAGAAAAAAAATTCAAGCTTTAATCTAAATATATTTGCTAAATTTTAAATAGTGGAGCTTTTAGTGTATTTTCTTTGCATCAGTGGCTTTTAAAATGACAATGTATTCTCAATTATTTTCACTCTTTTTTTATATACAAAGCACAATGGAATGAAAGCAATATTCAATCAGGTGAGAACTTATTTCTACCAAATTAAGGCAAAATAATTCAAAATAAAAAAATAAAAATTACAAATGGATATAAAAATAATGAGTTATATCTTAAGAATTCTGGCCTTCAATTCCGATCTAGAAGGCTATGAAAATTTTGACATTTGTGAGAAACAATGAATTCATATTTCAAAGATTATAAGTGATAGTTGTTAGGATATTAGTCACCTGTATGGATATGTGTGATATAAATATCACATAAAATACATCAGCGTGAAATGATATAGCAGTCTTAGATTTTGTGAAGAGGAATGTGTGCTTTACAGTTAGAACTAAAACTGATGATCCTTTGCTTTATTATCACAATAATGTGATTATCATCATTGTTTTATATTTAAGCATTTTTTCATTTCAGTTGTAATTTATTTCCCCCAATTGTTTTATTAGGCTAAAATACACATAAGATAATATCAATGTACTCAGTGCTTTCATAATGTTACACAGAACCCATTTCCAGAACTCCTTTCATCTTGCAAAAATGAAACTGTATTCAAATTAAACACTTACCAACATTTCCTCTTCTTCTCAGCCCTTAGCCACCATCATTCTTTCTCTCTTCATTATTTATTATCTTAAGTAATCCAGAGATTCTTTAAAAATAAAATCAGGAAGAATTTTTTTCTTTGTTGCTTTCTTTCTTTTCTTTTTTTTCTTTGTGTGTGTGTGTGTGTGTGTGTGTGTGTGTTTATTTTAAATACATTGGTTCTTTGCTGCCTGGTCTGCAATTTTCTGACATAAAATCTTCTGATACTCTCATTACTCTCACTCTTTAGATGTGAAAAGCAGCTTCTCTAGTGATGTATTTAAGTTTATCGCTGGGCTTCTGATCATAACGTGGTAGTATGAGCTTGTACAAAAGCATCATCACTGGAACTTTAAGGGCATATTTTAGGCATTCTGTCTTTAAACATTCAATATATTTCTATCCCTTTCTCTTCTGATGGGAATTTCACAAATGTGTATATTTGTCTTCTTAATCTTTCCTTACAGGTTCCTTACGTTTTGTTCTGTATTACATTTATTTGTCTTGTTATGTGTTCTTCAATCTTGATAATTTATATCATTTTATCCTAAAGTTTGTTCTTTAACCTATTCAAATGTGCTTTAAATTTCTTATAGTAAAGGAATTTTTTTATATTTCAGGTCTAAATTTCATTTTAACTTTTCGATAGGTCTCCTTCATGGTATTGCCATTTGGTTTATGTTACTGACTTTACCTCATTGTTTTGTCTTCTTATAAAAAATAGTTCTTTACAGAGTTTGCCAGTGCTAGTTTGGATTGGGTCCATGACAACGGTGCTACTTCTTTTTTTCCCTCTCACCTCCTGCCCTTCACCTCTAAATTCCCTTCTCCACTTTAATTCTTACTGCTATTATAAAACAAGTTGTCTAAAGTGTTTGCCTGATGTGTCATTGAAGATTTGGAAAGGACACTTTCTTTTTGTTTTTTTCTTTTTCTCTTATTCTTTTTCTAATTTCTTCCTTCACTGTGTATTGCATGATACCATGTTGAAAACTGGGCAGTTACATCTAATAATTAGATAACTCTGGAGATCAGACTACCTTTTGCATGCTTTTATTTTTGATTATTCCACTTATCACTTATTTTAAAGATTTTTTTTAAACCAGATATTGAACTCACTACCTCGTACTTGTCAGGCAGGAGCTTACGCCACTGAGCTAAATCCCCAGCCCCTAAGAAATATTTTATTGGCTACTTCTGCACCAAGGATAAAGGTGGAGTATAAATTTAAGATTATTTTGGGGTTTTTTTCCCTGAGTTTATCTTCTTCCTTTAGCATACATGGGTACTTTTAAAATTTCTTTTATTTGCAATGACTTTTGAATATCATAGTCTTTGATAATTGTCCCATCAGGAGAATAAAGAAAAAGAACAGCAAGAAAAAGAAGAAATATATTTAGAAAATCTGCATGTAATTTTAGCCTTTTGGTGAACAGCTGCCTCAGTAGATGTCTGTGCAGGCATTACAGTAACATTTAACTTTGTGCCTCTGTAATCAGAAGTAACAATTGGTGATTAAAGCACAGGGCATCTATAGACATTACAGGTACTTTTAGCCCATGCATTTTCATGCAAAGCTACAGTGCACATGGTCTTTGTATATATTCAGGGAACTTTATCCTTTGAATAGAAAGTAGAAATTTGTAAGAGCTACTGTGTTAAGAGCTAAAATTCATCAAAATTTATTCTGTTTTACCACCCAGGTCTTCCCTGAGGGCTAGATTTTATATCATACATTTTATGACAATTTGCTGTTTCTGCATTTTTGTCCCAGTCTATGCCTCCTGCCTTTGTCTTAATTGAATATTTACAATTAAATTTAAATTTATTCTTGACTATTTTTTTACTATTATGATTCTGTTTGTCTGCTTGTTTGTTTTTACTTTTTGAGACAGGGTCTTGCCATGTTCTTCAGGTTGGCCTTTACCTATAATGTAGCCCAAAGTGGCCTTGAACTCATTGCGATCCTCCTGCCTCAGTCTCTTCAGTGCTGGGATTACAGGTTTGTGCCAAAACACCCATGTGTCTTGCATTTTAGCATTTCTATTTTTGCATTTTCCATTTTTAAAAAATTAATTTTATTTAAAGAGAGAGGGAAAAAAAAACAGAAAAAAGGGTAGAAACAATACAGAATTTCAAAAAACATAAACAATAAGAAATCACTAGTTGATGCATTACATATTGTCTTCTTGGATATAGATGTTCAATTTACAAAATTAAACATACAAAGTGGACATTCAGTGAGGCTGCAAAGAGTTCTGCTCACTGATTCAACAAAAACTTAGCAACATGATTATCGATCCTACACACTTAAATATACATGCAGTTATATCCTTTATAGCACTTTCTTTTCCTCCTTTTGCTTTTTAAGTCCATTATCGGTTTAGTTATGTAATGTTTCAGGTTGCTCAGTACTTTACTGATCTGTTTTGATGTTGTTATTTACTTTTGTTAACTTTTTTATATATTATTGTTATTATTTATTTATTTTTAAGGTAGTATAATACAGAAGAACAAGAGAGGACAAAGCCAATTGAGGCAGTGCAGTGAAATTGGTACAGAACCTCACATCAGGTTATTGGGAGAACAGCAATAGGTACTATACTAGCAATAATATATCTGGTTTTCTTCACAATAGTTGTTCCTTCAATAAGGTAGAGAAATATCGAAGGAAATACTGAAATTATAAAAACAGAATATTCACTAGAACAATACTATTGAACAGAACAAAACAGAGATAGAAATATTGCCTTCAATGAGATGGCAGAAGAAAATACCCCTTATGTGCTATATTGCATATAGTCAAACTCACAAGAGATTCTCAGATCTCTGGCTCTCATTTGCTAGTGGCTGGAGCTGTGTGGATGAGATGGATGTTTGATTCTTAGCCCGCGCACTGGTAGGCTCACAGCCACCCACCAGAGTGGTGAGCTGGCTGCCTGTATTCCTAGCGCCCCAAGTTCCAACATGGCATGGATCTCAGGAAACGCTGATATGGTTCTCGCCCTGGGGCCACAGCTTGGGAGGCCACAGCCACTTACCAGAGCAGAGTGCTGGCAGTTGCCTGTTTTCCCAGTGTCCCAATTTCCAACATGGCATGGATCTCAGGAACCACTGATATGGTTCTGGCCCTGGGGCAGCCGAGGCCTGGGAGGCCACAGCCACATACCAGAATGGCGTGCTGGCTGCTGCCTGTTTTCCCAGCTGCATTTCCCACTTTTTTTTACTATGAAAATATACATTTGTAACTTTTCACTATTCAGAGTTAATATTGTATGCTCAATCCATCTTTTAGATCTTTAATTTCTACTTTTAAAGAAATAAGCATTTCCTTTACATCCTTGAGTCTGATTGGTGTACCAAGTACATTACCTATATTATCACAGATGAATTGATCTCCATTTATCACTGTTTTTTCTAGAGTCTAGATCACATTTGCTATTTCCCCATGTTTGTAGTAACTCTGTACTCTATAATATTTATTATTATCATAGGCATGGGGCATTGCATTCTATTACACTTTCCTAAAATGTTAATAATAATTATTATTATTTTGAACAAGCAATAGATAGACTGCACTCAGAATGCAGATAAGAGCTCAAGTAAGTTATTTTACTCCGATGTTTGCTGCTTCAAATATAAATGTGCACACAGTACCTCAGATATCTCTCACAGATTTGGAAAGACTCTATAACAAATCATGGAATTCTCTGTACAGATCTCTTTTTTTTCCTCAAGTTTTGTGGATAATTGGCTAGCTGGTATTTAGCCAACACACAAGAATCACTTAAGATCTGGTTTTTGGGTACAGGAAAATGTGGTATGTGTGAACAACAGAGTACTACATTTCTCTAAAGAAATTTAAACATGAAGCATTCATAGGAAAGTGGATATGCCTTGAGGCCATAATGTTAGTGAAATGAAACACGCAAGTTTCAGTATCATCACACATTTTTTCTCATATGAGAAACTCAAATTATAAATAAAAAACAAAATGAAAGACAGATATATCTTCCTCAAATAGGAAGGGGATCAAGAATTGCAGGGAAAGTGGAGGGAGGAAAAGGGAAGGGACAAAAAAAGAAGTGAAGTGTTATGTGCATGGACCAGCTCCACAAAAGGAATGCTAATATTGTGTACAGAAAACATGTACTCATAAAAATAAATGAATTTTTAAAAGAGAATCATAATACTTAAAAAAATATACATCTCTAACTTTCTGAGTAGAGTTTCCTGTGATAGAAGGCAATATTCTAGTTTCAGCCTGTTTCTGTTCATTTTTTAATGTCCAGTCACTTGTAGTTTTTTGTTTTGTTTTGTTTTTACTTAAGGGTTATAGTTGTCTGCAATAAGGATTCATTCAACAAGGAAAAAAGTTACTCACCTATTATGCTGAAAGTGAACTTTAATTGTGTGGTATGAATAACAATTTCCTATACAATGTCCAAAATTCATAGATTTTCTGTGTCTTCCATTATTTTAAGTTATAATGTTATGCACACATTTAGAAATCTATTTTACTTCTCCCAAGATCCTACTTAGAGACTGATTCATCTATTGAATACTTTAGTAGTAATTGGTCAAAATATCTTGAACTTGCAGTGCTTTCATCTCATTTTACTTGACTCCTGTAGGCATAACACAAGACAGATATGGCAGTATTTTTTCTCATTTTTCCATTAACTTATGCTGTTAAATTCAACCGCTTCAAGGTGAAGCTCTTGCTATAATATTTATGAAAGTTATATTATTGCCAAGTCTATTACAAAAAAGGATGCAGCTGGAGTACAGGTTTTAAAACATAAACTTTGCTGCCTAAGGCCATTATTTGAACTGTAGGGCTGACTCAATTGATGTGTTCACCATTTTTTAAACATACTCATGATTTTCTATTAATATTTTCTGTGAAGACAAACAAGAACCTATGAGGACAATAACATTCATGCATGCATATTTAATATACACAGCAGTTTCTTTTCATTTTATTGTCATAAACATAACTAAGATCTTAATCATAGCCATTTCATGATTTAATTAAAAAAGCAACATTTTGATGAGTAGATGTTTTTCTATTTTTTGTTTTGTTTGTTTATTTGTTTTGGTTTCTGTTGTGGTTGTAAGCACCAAATAGTCATCTTGAAAGAGAACGTTATAGAAATGGTTTAGTTTATTTGTATAGTACAACATGTGATAACTGGGGTAGAAATGCATATGAATCTATAATACAGAATGAATAGTAGAAGGAAAAATTAGAGTAGGCAAAGTGAATTATTAAGTGGGTTTCTTTTCTATTTATAATCTTAGCACAAGACATTTTATGGGATTTGACACTGCTGACTTTTGTGATATAATGTCTCTTCTAAAAAATCCTCATGTTTTTACTTCCATCCAACATTAATCTCTTAAACATACCAAGTTGAAGAAGTATTTGTGTGGCTTATATAGCAAGATATTCCTCAAAACAATAAATAAAACAATCTTCCAATAGTAAATTCCAAAAGGTATGAATGGAAAAACCAAGTAAGTGTGCATAATTTGACATAGAGTTCTGAAAAAGAGAATTCTGATTAAAAAAATTAATCACTCATATCCAAAAATGACAAAGGTACAAGAGAAGAGAAGTAAAAATTTCAAATACAAATATTAATATAAGCCTCAAGTTTATAATTCTTTATAGCTGAGTGTACAAATAGTTGCAATTTGTGATCATACTTACAAGTGAAATCACTCAGACTCAATGTGTGAACATCATATTGTCTCCCTAGTAAAAGAACCTAAAAGAGTAAATAAGATCTAAAATGAACAATAGATGTTGTCAAAGTGAAAGGGAAAGATACTGTTCAAAAGGAAAGAATAATTGGGATAGGGAAAAGGAAAAATTAAAGGGAAAAGATTTTATATGCACATACACAATAGATAACTATATTACTAATCTCAGTTCATCAAAAAGAATAGTTTGCTTTTGTTTTTTGATTGTTTGATCATTTTTCATGCCTATATCTTGTAATTTTAACTACTTTGAAGATGACAATATACAATTTATTAACCAGTGTTAATCTATTATTTTGTTTTGAAATTCTGTAATGTTTTTATTCTTTTTTCATTTTAAAATTTAAAAAAGAATGTTAATGTAGAAATCTCAATAAATATAAGTAAATGTGTTCTTTTTAAAAATTTTAAACCACTATGTGCAGCTATATGTTGTTGGGCATGTGACATATAAGTGTGAGATATGAATAGCAATGATAGTATTAGAATAAGGAAAAAGAATTAGACCCAAATAGGAGCAAGAATTCTACATTTTGATTTCTCCCTAGAGCTATGTTAGCATAAGTGTAAAACACAATAAGTCAAGATGAGCATATTACCCTAAACATATCTTTGTGGGTATAAGAACATGATTTCCAAAATATGGTAAATTTCAAAAGGTCAGACTCTCACTCTTTTCTCCTTTTGTTCCTGAAGCAATATAAATAATCTACTCTCACTCTTACCCTAAAGATTTTCATATAACAATGCATATCTTGCATATATCTTGAAGGATTAAAGCTACAAAGATGCATTAAAGAAATAATTTATCCAGTCATAATTCCACACACACATACACTCTCCATTCTTCATCAAATACAAACACAAAAGTATGCAACTGTTGGGACATTTTCTCCCCGAAGACACTGATATTGTACAAAATCAGATACAATAAATTTCTTGCTTTCCTTGTGTCAGTCTAACCTTTGTTTTAGGATGTCAGCTGTATCTTTACAAAATGTGGGGAAATGATGCTACAATTGCTTCTTGTCACCAACAACAAGAGAATGAGGAAAGCGTAATGGGGAAATAATAAAGATATTACACTGAAAATAACCATGTGAAGGAAAGAATTGATAAACAAAGAAACAATAACAAAGAAATACATAGAAAAATTTAAATAGCAAATCTGATTTTATGAATAATTGCATTAATATGTGCAGCTAGTAAAGTCAATGTGAATGCAGAGATTGTTAAGCTGGATAATTCTATTATATATTGTTCACAAGATACAATTTTCAGGCACAAGAATCCAAAATAAAATAAAAAGAAAAATATAAAACATGTAAATAGTAATAATAAGAAAAGGCTATTGCAATATTATAATTTATATGAAAACAGAATTTAAATAAAACATGTATTAGGGATGAAAAGGACAAGTCCTGGTAAAAAGGTTAACTATGATGTATAAGAATTAACAACATACATGTATCCAATAAAAGCATTCCAAAAATATGTGAAGCAAAAGTAAATAAGGCCTAAGGAAAATAAAGAAAATTAAAAATAATGACCGAATACTGCTACACCGTGATTTTTTCATGTAGGTAAACAGGAGATAGAAGACAACAGTATAACAGGCAACTAATAATGTTATACAGATAAGTGCATGGAAAATTCTGTATGATCGACCATACGTAGACTTAAAAAATCCACCTGTCGGCTGGGTGTGATGATACATTCCTGTAATCCCAGGACCAAAGAGGCTGAGGAGGAGGATCACTGTGAATGGGAGGCTAGTCTGAGCTACACGGTAAGACCCTGTTTCACAAAAATTATTTACTTAAAATAAAATAAAGCAATCCTATGTAAATTTTTAAAAATGTAGATCATGCCAAATATGCTATTAAAAAAACAAGAGAATGAAGTTATTGTTAGCGTTTTTTGGTGCAATAAAAGACCAATATATAAAAGTAAAAGTGGCCTTTATTCTAAGGACAGGGAGAGGAGCCCATGACTGACAATGGTCTAGCTTTCTCTGACCAGAAAATAGGCTATGGGACACATATATGACCTTTGACCAGGAGTGGTGTTTAAGGCAACCATTGATGATGCGCCTGGAGCTGATTGGAATTTTCTTCTCGCTGACTGGGTAAGGAAAAGGAAGTTATAACAGGGGAAGGAGGAAGTAACCTTAAGGTAAACATCCCAGATTTGGCCTTCTACCACAATAACTTCCTGTAACTTATTCTAGGGCAAAACTCTTTCATTCCTGTCTTTTTATTTTAGGAAAAGGGCAAAGTCTCTCTCTTATTACTTCCTGCTGCAAGGGGTCACCATATTGGGGTTTAGGAAGGTTGACAGGATGACAGTTGATGTTCACGTAGAAGCTGGTACCAGGGGTTTCAGCCAGGACAAGGAATTAATCATTGGTGAATGCTCACATTCTAGATTGGAGAAATAAAAACACAAGGTGCTATGAGGAGGCAGATCACTATCATAATTAAAGGACCCAGGAGAGGTAGAAGGAAAAGTGTCCTTGATCCAAATGTGTCATTCCATCAGGGCCATGGTGAAGAAGAATCTGAAAAATAAACATGGAGTTGGCAGGGGTGGAGTTGTAAGAGGTAATTATTCCCCCATCTGAAAGGGTAAAAGTTAAAAGCGTAGGTAGAACTTATCTTTGTTTTAGGAGTTGAGCTGGAAAGAGTGAGAAGCCTGAGAAATATAAGGCCTGATGATTGAATCATGTTTGGGACATTATAGAGTTGGGGTGAAGGGGTGTGACTATGTCACTATAAGAGACATGGGATGTTACACCTACAAGAGTCTCATGTTTAACTAAATGGCTGAGGGTGGAGAGAACTAACCACATATAGTGAAAAAGTTAACTAATAGAATGTAAGGGATCAGGAACCAAATAGGATAACAAAAAGTGACCTAGCCTGAAAATTGTGGCTGTGGGGCCTTGGTGAGGTGGAGACAGAAGATAGAAGATGAGATGACCACTCATAATATTTAGAGTCAGGGGAGTTAGGGTTAGGAGGGCACCACTTGGCTTGAGTGATGTGGAACCAGGATGGCAGTCCAGTGACCTTCACCACCATTGAAGTTCTGAGGAAGACCAGGTAGGGGCCACTCCATTTTAGTTGTATTCCTGTTGAGAGATCAGAGGAATAAAGGCTGGACCATTATCTGACTGAATACTCTGAAGTAAACCAAGTCTTGTGATGATTTCCTGTAACAAAAGTTTAGTAACTACACCAGCAGTCTCCCTGGTTGGGGGAAAGGCTTTTATCTATCCTGAAAAAGTACAAACAAAGGTGAGTAGATATTTCAGAGTTTTGTGGTGGGACATGTGTGTAAAATCTGCCTATCAGTCCTGACCAGGGGTGTGTCTGCAAAATTGAGAAATAGGAAAGGAAGGGGGTAGTATGTGTGCCTCAGAGAGGTTTTACTATAATAAGACAGGTGTAAATTGTTGAGACCTCAGAGTGTCTGGGTCACTCTACATAAACACAAAGGGATCCTGACAAGCAGGGTTTAGGGGGAATGGCTAAAAAAAAGGCATTTTTAATATCTATGACTATAAAGTGAATGGTGGATGGAGAGATATGAGAGAGCATGGTATAAGGGTTTGGCACCACTGGATGGATTGTAGAAACAGTGTTATTAATTACCCTATGGTCCTGCACTAGATGGTAAGACCTACCAGGCTTGATTATGGGGAGAATGGGAGTTTTATAGGGTGAGGGGGTAAGTTTAAGAAAATTGTTTCCTAAAAGGCATTTGATTATAGGTTTAAGTTCCTGTAAATATTTTGGAGTTATGGGATATTGAGTGACACAAGGAAAAGTTGAAAGATCCCTGAGATAAATTAAAATAGACATGGCATGGGTAGCATAGGTGGGATTCGAGGTATCCCAAACTATGGGATCGACCAGAGAAGAAGGGAGGGGAGGGGATAGCTTTGCGGCACACTGTGAGGGTGTCTGTAGGACAAGAGCTGTGGGGAGGGAGAAGGTAAAGGAGAAATTAAGTTTCTGAAGAAGTTCTCTACCTAAAAGGAATGTGAGACATGTTGGAATTACTACAAAGCTATGATAAAGGAGAGTCTAGAATCTGCATGGAATAAGCCCTGTCTGCAGGGGCTGTGTAAATTAGCTTTCAGCACCCACTACAGAACCTGAGGACTTAATACAATGGCCTGCAAACTCAGGAAGAACATTATATATAGCCTCTATGTCCACAAGTAAAGAGAAAGTCTTACCTGAGGCCTCCAGTGGGACTTGGGGCTCTGAGAAGGACACCTTTATGGGGGACTGTGGACCTTGAACCCCTTCAGTCTTCAGCAGTAAATCCAAGAAGGTCAGTCAGAGATGAATGCAGTGGTTTCGAGATCTCCT
>PVLA01019879.1:0-11330 GCA_004027455.1 Hydrochoerus hydrochaeris
GCAGGCAGCTGGGAGAGTGCTCTTCGGGTGCCAGATGGTGGGGATCTGGGGGTGGGCAAAGGAAGGAGCTCAAGGGTTAGAAGGTCTGAGTAAGGGAAGCAACAAGGACAGAGGAAACTTAAAATGAAGACACTGGATCATGACAGATATGAAGACTGGCAGAACCACTCAGCCATAGAGCAGACAGCTCTGAGTTATTCATGGGAAAATGGATAGAGCTTGAGGCCATAACGCTGAGGGAAACACGTCAGTTTCAAAAGGTTAAATACTGCGCGGCGTCTCTAATACAACAGATGCAAGATATAGACAATGTGAGGAGCTAAATGAAGAGCCTTGTTGTGGAGCAGGGGAGCAGCCGTCATGGAAATGGGCAGGGAATGTGGGAAAGGAGGGGTAGGGGAGAGATCGGGCTCCTGCGAAGAAAAAGTGGTGATGTGAGGTCTGTAGTCCCCAAGCTGAATGGAATCGCTGTGTACTGGAAATTCATATGAGTAAAAAAGATAAAACTTAAAATGAAATCTGAATAATTAAGATTAACTGTTATTTGAAAGCTTAATACAATCAAGAAATATCTAGTATGATGAGTTGAAAATAAAGACAACCGAATGCAAAAGGCCTTTGACCTCATTTGCTTTACATAGAATGTTTGAAAGCTCTCTGTGACAGCCTTATTCTCCTCTCCTACAATACATCCACCCCATTCTAATGCCTGGAAATTGCAATCCTTGTCAGTGAGGACAGAGGGACTCTGGACAGACCAGGCAGATGTTGACACAGGTGGTAAAAGGAAAAGCTGTCAGAGCAGTGAGAACACTGCGAAGAAATTTTTAGAAAACAGAAGGGTGCTGCACCCACTACCTTACTTTTATCTGATTTAGGTCCTTGCATCAACATTTCTATTCTTCACCACTGTTCTGCATTCCAGAAACCTGCCTATCAATTTGTTTATGAGATACGCCTTTGACTTTTGTAGACTTCAGAGGTCAACATTGCCTTAATCTCTAGTGTCAAAGCATTACCACCTGATAGTTTTCATTGGTAACTATCCCCAAAATGGCATGCGGGTCAAACTTTGCAGATGTTTTGGCAAAAAAAAAAAACAAAAAAAAACCCTCTGAATTCACTTCACAATTTCTCTTCAGTTTCCAGGAAAATAACAGCAAGCACCTCTTGCATATTCAGTGTACTTTAGAGATGGAGTTTCACACACATTTAAAAAGGTAAATAAAATTGACAAAATAAATAACCAAATGACAATAAGGGGAAAAGATCGGGACACTTACTAAACAACTTCCAAAATACAAGCACTTATTTTTGTCGAGTTACAGGATAAATTTCTCAAACCTTTCAATATATCCAGTGTTTCCACCAGCACAGGAGAGCAGCGCCACCTGATGTTTCTGTCCACCAGGATCAGTCTTGAAGCACCTGCTGGGCTGAAAAACACAGAGGGGCCTCAGAATCCAGGGACTGAGATTTACACTTACTGGCTTCAAATCTCTGCTCTGTCATTTTGTAGCTGTGTGGTTTGGGGGCTCTTTACCTTAGAAAAATGATAGCAATAATAAAATGTACTCATAAATTTGTAGTGAGAAGTAAATGAGATAGTATTTGTAAAGCCTTTGAAATTCCATTTGACATCATGTACACCTATGATAGAGGTTAACAGATCAGCATAGGAAGAAAGGCCCAGAATCCAGGAAACCAGAAAGCACAGGGCAGAGAGAGGCTTGCTGACCAGCTAGGCAGCAGGGTGAGGGACTTGTTAAAAGCAGCCAGCGCTGCTGCAGAGAAGTGAGAGAAGTGAGCCTCAGGATCCTTACACTGCTGTGAAAAGTGCTGTCAACAGGTCAGGCCTCTGATGCAAATGCCTTGGAAGTAGAATCAGGAGAGCAGAAGTTCTCTGGTGATGCAGTGCTCTGAGGAAATAGGTGGAGACTGGTGAGCCCTGAACAGAAACTGAACAAGGGGAAGTGGGCTGGGACGGAAGTGCTCTCTCGGGAAATGGAAACCAAAAGCTCTGTGCCCTTCTGCAATAGCACTCTTGTATTTTACAGATCTTGTAGGGTGGGAGCCTTTTAATTTTTCTCATTTCATCCCTCTTGTGCCTTATAAACTCTTGGCAGGGCATTCACAGTTCTAATTCTGCTTTTTAGCTCCCAGATTCAGGAGAGTGAGTTATCATGGTCTTATCGACAGAACTTGTTTTTCATTTCTACAGTTTCAAAAGCCTTGGGCCATAGGGGCTCTCCTGAGATCTGTCCCAAGCGGACCTGGCCCTATGAGTCTCCTGCTCTGCCTGGGCAGAACCCTGGGCTCCCTACCCGGGCCCTTTCTGCCTGCGCTGTTGCAGTGGATGCCCACCTCAGCTCAGGTCCCAGGCTTCCTTTTCTCCCAGACTGGCATGGCAGTGGGTCCATCCTGTCCCAGCTTTCAGGGAATTTGTCACCCAGTCAACAAAATAGCTGAGCCTCTCCGGAAAAAAAGTGCAAGCAGTTGTCTCCCTGACTCAGATGCCCCTAGGGATTCATGGCGCTCTTTTGCTTCCTGCCTCCTGGCTCTTTCCTCTTCTCTCCCTGCGTTCAAAACTACAGTGAGACAAAACATTAGCATATGTAGGAGAAAAGATCCTCCTCAGGGGCACTGACTCCTTTGCTCCAGGTTGGGCCAGGTCCCTCCCAGCTCCTCTCCCTGTCTGCTGTCCCCAAACTGAACAAGGTTCTGATCCCACCCCTGAGAGTCCAGGCCCACTCGGACCTCTGACCTCAGAAGTTTTATCCTTCTGATCTTCTAGAATTACCCGAGATACCAAACAGGATTTCCCTACACTGCCCCCCTCCCCACCCACCCACATACCCAGGGGAGCCTTGGGGAGAAAGGGAGAAAGACTTGGAGGCCCGTTTTTCTCCCCTCGGAGGCCACGGTCCACAGATGGGCCGGTATTTCCACTCCTGCTGATGGCCTGCATGGCCCAGGAAGGTACCACAGAACCCACTCTGTAGTAGACTGGGAGGTGGCAGATAAGCGGGCCTGTCATGGTAACTGAAGCACTGCTGGCATTAGAGAAAATGGAACTGCTGGGTGATTTTCTGCCCTGCTACTTACCATTAGTACAGGGCTAGGTTTCTGGTGGATTATTTAGATCACCTCAACCCTCTCCCCTGATCTTTCATTAACTCCCTTCCCATCCTTGGGAGGGACAAGCCTCTCAATGGGCCAGGATCCATTGGGCGGACCCTAGAGGATTCCCTGGTGTCCTTGCTGGACAGCACTGCTGTTCCTGTGGAGCACTGCGGGGACCGCCCAGGTCTCTCTGGTGAAAATTCCCTGAAGGTTGATGCCCGGGTTAACACTGGAGAGTCCGTGCAGGCTCCAGTAAAAGACAAAACTTAACAAAGCGCTCTCCTTCTGCCCTCAGAAACCACCACTGACAGGGATGAATACCTCATGCGGGCACGCTTCCAGATGGTTATACGCAGACATGCACGTTTCAAACATATAGGGACACATCCGTATTACACA
This sequence comes from Hydrochoerus hydrochaeris, assembly GCA_004027455.1. NCBI lineage: Eukaryota > Metazoa > Chordata > Mammalia > Rodentia > Hydrochaeridae > Hydrochoerus > Hydrochoerus hydrochaeris. Next base: position 3,523 of record PVLA01019879.1, read on the forward strand.
TGTTTATTAAAATGTGACCACAAACCTTACACTGTCTCATAACCTGCATTTCCCCCCATGACCCTCATCTTTCTCTGTCAATAAATCTTCAGGCTGTGATATGAAATTTTTCTCTTTTTCTTTAGATTGTTTCAACACAGTGGTATCTAGTTCAGGACTTTGCATCTATAAAATGTTGAAAGAAATATTTTCAACCTACAACTGTAAACACTCACAGGCATGCATCTCTCCTCCCAAATGAAGACAAACTAATGCTTTTTTCAGACAAAAATAAGACAAAAAAGAAAAAGCACTCTGGGAAATTTTCACTAACAGATCCTTAATAAGAAAAGTGAATTCTTATTCTGTTTGTTTCACTTGTTGCTTGTTTATATTTGAAGACAAGGTCTTCCTATGTAGCCCAGGCTGGCTGGGACTCACTGTGATCTTCCTGCCTCAGCCTACAGAGTGCTGGGATCACAGATGTGTCCCACTGGTTTGTTGTTTTTGAGACAAGATCTCATTGTGTATTCCTTAATCTAGTCAAGTTCAAATCTAGAATTAAATATTGGAGGATGTTAAATCTACTTTTTTTTCCATTCTACATTTACTGGTTAAAGGGCTCAGTATCATCCATTTCTTCCTGATCACTATATATGTCCCATAGTTACCATTAAATCCTATAGCTGCCATCTCTCTTCTAACCTGACACTTCCCTTGGTTAGTAAGTTCAGACTTAGCATTCATGCAATATTTTTGGTGGGGAATTTTCTCACTTTCTTTCTCTCTTTCTGTCTTTGTGTCTTGTGATCTTTCCCTCTCTTTTCCTTTTTCCTTTCTCTCTCTCTCTGTCTCTCTCTCTCTCTCTGTCTCTCTCTGTGTCTCTCTATCTCTCTCTTCTCTCTTATCCCTAGGGATGGAATCCAGGGCACTTACACACAATCACTTGGTGTTGGCTTTAGATTGACAATATGCTGATTGTCGTCTTCTTTCTTTTGTGTTCTCTGCATTTTTTTGCACAGAGCATGTGCTTCATAAAGGTTTGTGTCCAGAGGTAAAAGGAGACCTCAGATATGAGATCGCACCTTGGTTTTGGGGAGCATGAGTTATTTTTTATTAAATTTGGGCGTATTGGGAATAGACTCCATGATAACGGGTATAGGGTATAGGAGTCTATCCAGACTTTTGCTTTTATTTTGAGAAGTTAGCTTGCTAAATCTCCTGCACTGGGCTGAAACTGTCAAACCTCCTGATTTACTCTCTGAGTGCTGGGGTTCTGCACACCTGAGAGAGGAGGGAGGGTGTGGCAAAGATGGCTGGGGAAGATGTGACTTGTTAGTGATCGGATCGCAGGACAGGGCCAGTTCATTACCAGGACCCTACATGTGGGACATGGTGAAAATCTGTGTGGAAAGCCCTCAAAAACCTCAGATGAGAGGCTTCATTTGACCCAGATATTCCCCTACTTGGTATCTTTCCAAAAGAAATAGAAGCATCACACCACAGTGCTAAGTCCACACCCATGTTTATAGCAGCACAGTTCATAATAGTTCAGTCTTGGAAACAGCACAAATGCCCAATAATAGAAGAATGGATAAAGATTATTTTAAAATACAATGGAGTATTACTCTACCATAAATAAGGCTAAGCTTGAGACATTTCTAACTAAATGAACACAGCACACTCTTAAGTGAAATTGAACAGACCCACATGTGTAAATACTGCTTGGTTTCTCTGGTGAAAGAAAACAAGGGTGTAAATAAGGACCACAATTATAACGGATACCGTGGAATAGGAAGAAAATGTTCAAATGGAGAGAACACTAGGGAGAGAAGAAAGGAAAAGGAGGAAAAATGGAAAGCATGCTATAATAAATAAGGAGAGGAAGAGCAGCTGAAAAGAGGGTAGAGAAACAGGAAAAAATGAAACAAGTTATATCCTGCAACAAACGTATTTCCTATGATAAATGGGATCACTGTATGTGTCTAAATTGTAATAAACTTAATTAATTAAAATTAAAAATTTTATTATCAGAATCGAGATTTTTTTTAAATCACACAAAAAGCAGAGTGTTAAGCATTATTTCCCCTCAACCCACAGTCTCTTTTCTCCTTCTGTTTACATCTGTGTTTAGTGTGATCTATTGGTTACTCCTGACGCAGCCGCTTTCCAAAGCTCGGGAACAGACAGTACTTCCCTGTCTCTATAAAGAGCTGCCTTTTCCAGAAATTCACACACTGGCAGGTAAAGTGTAGCCATTGACCTCTGGTGGTTTTCAGGTCATAATATACCTTTAAGCTTCCTGCATGCATTTTGTGGCTTGAAGTTGACTGTTTTTCATCTCAGAATAGTTAATGTCCTATGTATCCACGCGCCACTGCGTAACCACGCAGCTCTGGAGCAGGAGCTCAGTGGCTTCTGGGTTTTGTCAATTACGGCAAAAAGCTGCTCTACTCATTCATGTGCAGGTTTGTGTGTTGGCTTAAATTCTGAGTACATTTGTGTAGACACGGAGGAGTGTGATTGCTGAGACATACAGTGAGACTATGTTTAGTTTTGCTAAAAGATAACAAACGTTCTTGCACTGTCGCTGTAAGAGTCTGCATTTCCATGAGCAACGAATGAGTTTCTGATGGTTCACTACCTCTGCAACATTTGATATTGTCAGCTGTGTATGTATTGAAGCCACTCTAAGGGGTAGCTTGTTTTAAATTATAATCTACTGCATGTGATTTTCAGCATCGTTCTATATGCTTTTTCCCACTTGTGTACGATCTTTAGTGCGGAATCTGTTTAGAGTCTTGCCCACTCTCAGTTGGGTTGTTTTCTTAGTATCGAATTTTCAGAATTCTTTCTATATTTAAGACACAAGTCTCGATCCTATGTATGTTTATTTAATGTTTTCTCTCAGTATGTGAATGGATGTTTTGTTTGTTTAGCAGTATCTTTTTCAGGACAGGAGTTCTTTTTTCCTATTATAATATTTGCTGGAATTCCTTGCTGCATTGCACAGGTGCCCATTACATACTTTGAACACGTCAAACCCCTTTATTATCCCTCTTTGCCAGTTTCCTCGCTTCTTGTGTGCTAGTCTTCCTTTCCGTCAAACAACCAGAGTTCTCCATTTTATAAAGTATAACATACAAATCTTTTGCATGGTTCATATTTTGGTGTTATATCTAAAAGTTCACCACACAAAAGGTCCTGTAGATTTTCTTCTTTGGCCTGGTAATACTGTGATAGCATTGATTACTTTTCCAACTGAGAGCTAGCCCTGTGTACATGGAGAAACCCTAATGAGGATTCCTTCTATTGATCACTAAGCAAATAAAATACTTTTCATAGAATTTTTTAAGAATGCTATGTCTATGTTTATGAAAGATATTGGCTTGTCTTCATCTTCACTTCCTCCTCTTCATCTTGCTTCTCTCTGTCTCTCTGTGCATGTCTCTCTCTCTCTCTCTCTGCTTCTCTCTCTTTGTCTCTCTCTCTTTCAGTTTTTATTCTTGGCTTTTTTTGAGACAGGGTCTCACTACATAGGGTAGGCCAAACTTGAACTCACTCAGCAGTTCAGGGTGACCTTGAACTTGCAGAAATACTCCTGCGGCAGCCTCCTGAATGCTGGGATTACAGGAGTGCAGCACCACACACAGGCTGGTTCTCTTTTCTTTTTTTGTCATCTCTGGTTTTGGTGTCCTGTAATACTATCAATTCATTCTATAAAGGAAATCATATGATGAAATAGAAAGTATTAGATTGTTTAGGAAAACAGCACATAAAATTGACATCTTTGTTTTTCTTTTCCCTCCACTTTCTTCTTCTTTTTGACATGTAATTGAAAAATAATAATAATCTAATTTTCTTTTTAGTGTTTGGAGCATATCTTTGGCAAAATACTTCATTCCTGGGTAGTTTTTTTAAAAGTTCTTAATTGAAAAATTCAAGACTCTCTCTGTTTATAGGATTCTCTAACATGTTTATTTTCTCTTAGATGCATTGTGACCATTTGCCTTTGAGGAAGTATTTCATTGCAAGTAAGGCATCATATTTTGTGCCTGAGCTGCTGACAGCAATCCCTGGTCCTTGTAAGCTATGCACTGTGCAAGTGACATTTCCTGTATTGTTTCCCACGTTGGTAGTACATGTGCTCTCTCTGTCCTTTGTCACTCTTGATAGATATTTGTCAATTGCACTGACCTCTTCAATGAATGAGCTCTTTGTTTTTATTAATTTTTCTGGTGTTTTGTGTTTTCAGTGTTGTTGATCTTTGCTCTTTAGCTACATTCTTCTGAATGCTTTAGATTAATTTTGCTCTTCTCTTTTATATTGTGGAGGTGGGAATTTCCTCTAGTGGCATTACATTCTTAAGGCTGCTATAGCAAATTGGTAAAAACAGACTGGCTTAAAAGAAGAACGCACTGTACGGTTCTGGAGGGAAGAAAGAGAAATCAATATCACTGGATCAAATCAGAGTGACATCAGGTTTGCAACCCATTTCGTTACCTTTTCCAGTGTCTAGAGACTAGTGGCATATTGAGCTTGGAGTCCTGTCTACGGCCACACCACGCTGAATGCACCCCATCTTGTCAGTGTGGAGTCCCTTCCACCATCTTCAAAGTCAGCCATGGGAGCCCCCTTCTCTCCTCTCTGAGCTGCACTTCCATCCTTTCTTTCCCTAATTCTGATTCTCTTTTCTCCCTGTTTCATGGATTCTTGTGGTTATGTTGGTTACACCTAGATAATCCAAGATAATCCTTCTATCACTAGAGACTTAAATACCTCTGCAAAATCCCCTCTAAAATCCATATAAGATGACATATTTGCAGACATAAGGGATTAAAATATGGCTAATACTGGGGACCACAATTCAGCCCATCATGCTACTGAATATGCACAGTGTTTAAGTTTCTCTTATATGCCTGTGTGTCATGTTTCCTTTTTTGTTGCTGGTACAACATACCCAATGCCCACAAGTTAAAGGAGGAAAGGTTTGTTTTAATCTCATAGATTGTAAAGGTTTCATTCCATAGTTGACTGGCTTCAAGTTAGGGAAGCATGACAAAAGGACATGGCAGAAAAGAAGCAGTTTGTGACTCGACAGACAGGAAGCCATGTGCTTTCTTTTCTCCCTTTTTATTGTATCCAAGATACATGCCTGTTGGTTTGTGCTACCAACTCCCAGGATGAGTTTTCCCTCTTCACCATGTGCATTATCCACCAGAAGCATGCTACACCAATTAGTGTGTCGATCCAGTATCACAAAATTATGATCTGGCCACCTTCCAAAAGGCTCACCTAGTGCAATGACAAGCAGAAACACCAAAGCGAGATGCAGGATTTGGAGGCAGATGTATTTACATCCATAGACACCAATTGGGATCATTCCCAAACTTTCAGGCCCTGATGTGTGGTAGTCTAGGTCTTACATACAAAAGCAAGCAGGAAATACAGAGGGAGAATGGCTTGTCAATTGGGGATTGGTTTTCACAATGTGTGTCATAGTGATCAGCTATGCATCACAGTGAGCAGCCCTTTCTAAGATACAAGCAATCAGAACTGGAGCAGGAAGTATTACCTGGGCATCAAAACACCAGAGCATATTGGCAATGGAGGTGATTTTGGTTACATTTGTCCCCTCTTTTACTTTCCCTGAAAAACCTTTGCCGGGCATATTACATATGATCTTCAGAGACTAGTCAGGGTCTAGCAATAGGGTTGACAGTGATCTGAAGAGCCCTAGTTACAGTTCCCAAGAGTGAAAATTTCTCCACCAGGAGTGTGTTGTTTGCTTCCTTATTTATATGGTTTCCACGAAGTTTACTCTGACAAAAGAATGGATGCATTAATCTTCTGATCCAGGAGATTGTTCAACATACCTTGGATACTGATCAAATTTTAGGCAAGTGTTTGCTTGTATTTTCTATTCTCTTGGGGAAACTGTCCTTAGAGTTTAAGGCCAAAAAAAAACCCGACAGTTAGGAGAAGGTAGGGAAAAAAGGTTTGCGGAAAGCCGCCTACAAAGACACAAAACTCCAGGGGAATAGGTGTGGAGCAATCCTGGAAATGGCCAACAGAAACACTGCTTCAGCCCTGTGTGGGCTGGCTGTCATCTAGAGTGACCAGAACAAGGCTTTGCCTGCATTATCCCTTCAGAGTGGGCCTCACAGGAATTGTCCAGCTAACCTTTTTCATGGATTTAAGACTAGGTTTGTGAAATGTGTAGATACTTAATATGTACCTGGGTTATAGATGTGTGCAGGAATCTCTGCAGGTATATCTGCATGATATACATGAGTGTACAACACATGAGTGTTGTGTATCCTTGAAAGACAGTACAAAGGACAAATGGTGCCTGCCACTCAGAGGGAGATGACTCAGAGGCCTGCCTGGCCACTCCCCTCTCCCGGACTTAGCTAAGGAGGGTGGGCGGCCTCCATTATGCCAAGTGTCAGTAGCCATGGAACTGCAGGTTACAGCCTAATGAGCCCCTGGACCAGGGTTTCCAGGGCCTGATGTATAGACAGATTAACCTATTGCTTACTCTATCTGTTCCACTCACTCATTCACACATTTATTAACAAGCAGTCAGAGGACAAACATTCCAAGCCCCTCCACTTGAGGGTGGTCGTGACTAATGAGAGTTGATCCAACTCACACTTTTCTTTGAGCTGAGAGGTACTGGCAGACAGACTAACTGGGGTGTCCCGGGAGCTCTTACTGCAATCAGGCAGGAAGCTAGGCTGATAAACAGATTCCTCCACACTTTGGGATCTGGTGTGAGTTGCTGGAGCAGGGAACCAGGAATCCTCCTTCAGAAATCTTATGGGACTTATGAAATCTTGTAGGGCATGTTCCTGTCGGGAACGGGCCAGGCCCTTGATACATCTGTGAGGGCCACATTGGGTGATCAAAGAGGTCAGCACAGGCAGTCTTCCTGACCAACACAATGGGCACAGCAGCAAGCAGAAAAACTGAAACAACACCCAGGATGTGGAGGCAGATTTATTTACATCAATGGCTAATGATCAGGAATATTCCCAAAATATTGGGCCATGATTAATGGCAGTCTAGAGCTTATACCAAATAAGCAAGCAGGACATACACAGAGAGAATGGCTCATCAATCGGGCGTTGGCTTATGTAATGCACATCACATCGACTAGCAGTTTCTCAAGACAGAAGCATCCAGTAGTGGAACAGGAACTATTACCTGGGCTACTAAGAAACTGAAATGTGCTGACTGGGGGCCATTTTCCATTGCAGTGTGAGCACATGAGACTTGAGGGGTCATCTAGACATCAGCCAAAACATCTCATCCCTTTATTACATATTTCTCATAGATTTTGATACATATTATTCTTTTGCTTTCCCTTACTTGAGTGCATTTAAATTTTTTCTTTGAGCCTTCTTCTTCAATCTGTGGATTATATAGAAATGCAAATTTAGTTTTTAAGTGTCAGGAGATTTTCTTGCTATCTCTTGTTTGGAGGTCTTGTTTGACTCCTTTTTTGTCATGGAATACAGTAACGTAATTTTAAGTCTTTAAAATTTGTGGCAGTTTATTTATGGCCCAAGTGATTGTACACACCAGCATATTTTCTGAATATTCTGAATAATAATACATATTCTACTATCCTTGGGAGGTGTGTTGTATAACTGTGAATTAGATCTTGTACACTGGTAGTGTGGAATTCCTCTCTATGCTTCCAATATTTTAGCTACTGGTCTGAACAAGTACTGACAGACAGATGCTGAAACTGACAAATGTACCTGTGCATTTATCCTTAGCGTTCTTTCACTTCTTGCCTCACATGTTTTGCAGCTCACACT
>PVLA01019880.1:0-11329 GCA_004027455.1 Hydrochoerus hydrochaeris
TCTCTCATGGATGCACTTTGCCCAGCGTATATTAAGACCATCAAGGTACAGGAGATTGAACTCATACTGTACTGAGGGATCCAGCACAGATCTTTGCCCATGAGGCAACCTAAACAACAATGGAGCACAGAATAAATGTGGGAGAAAGTTTATTTTAAGGAAAGAATGCTTATCTTTTGCTTAAGGACTGCATTATCTGGATGCCACTCTGCTTTCCACTTGGTTACTGAGGATCAACACAGGAAGGAGACTTTCAGGGATGTGAGCACAATCTCCACAAGGGAATCAGCGACATCTGCAGTCACTCGTGGTGAGTGGCGTGAGGTGCTAGTGCTGGCTGTACTCCTGTTCCCAGCTGAGATTTATGAGAGTAGTTTATGCAGGTAAATGTCTTTTGCATGCTTAACAACAATATTATAAATGCAAATTCATAGGTCTGCACTTGATTTTGAGATTTTAAATACTATAGATCTTAATCACAGGACATTTAAGAAGTAGAAAACTGAAAAAATTTCTAGAAACAATGTTTAATTAAATAGTTCTCAGCTCTCATTTTGCACTGGTGGTACCTATATTGTCAGAAAAAAATGTCATTCTTGAAAGACAGACAAACTGACAAAGGAGGGCCACATTTTTACTTTTCTGTATTTTGGTGCTAAGCACACTGTAGTGTTGTGAGACATAACCGATGGTGGTCATGCTAACTGCATTGCATTCCTGATAACATTTTCTGTGTTTGGTGTTTATTACCTATGGAGTTAGCACAAGATAAATGACAGAAAATTACCTGGCAAGATTTGCTTTGGAGAAGAGGAATTAGTCACCATTTCCACTAAAAATATATACTCATACTAAATCTAGAAAAACCTTTGGAAATTTAATACTGTAACTTACTCCCTAATGATTCCTGAGCTCTCCCAAAAGTTTGCACACAGTCCTGAGATATGTGGCACCAGAACAAATTATAAACATTTGTAGAGTATTTATGACTAGACATACAGTTATGGAACTTCTATGCCAACAAGAATGTACAAAATTTATGTACAATTCAATGAAACATACTTTCAAAGGATACAAACACTTAATGAAGTAATTTAATATAGGATGTTTGGAAAATTTTTACATTCTCTACTTCTCATTCCCATAGTCCCAAACACATCTACAGAGGAAGAGATCACACATTATAATGAAAATGAAGTTACAGTATGCTTTTGGATTGGAGTGAGGTATTAAAGGTGTCCATGTGAGCTCTTGAAATTAATTACAGCTGTATACATATTTTTCATCAAAGTTAGTACAAAAATACAGAGAAAGATGGACTCATGCTGATGAAGAAAAGTGTAAAATTTCGCAGAAATATATTCCTAATATATTTTAATGACTTAGAAATTTTAAAAAATTAAAAAGTCTATCACTTGTATAGTAAAAATTTAGAGAAATTATACTTGTAACTTAAGGTGATTAATGACATTCATGGCAGGTGTGAATATAGGCTATGCAAATATACAACTGGTGGACCTTTATCATTAAAGCTGACCATTTGTAATATGCACATTATATTGTCACTCTAAAAGCAAGGAATGTACTGCTAAATGTGAAATAGTTTATGTAGAGCAGACCTGTACAGCTAGAGAATTCATTTTGAATCCATAAATGCCTGCTGCAGTCTCTGAGGATTTAGAATCTAATCCTGTTAGACTCTGGAGTCTGATTGGGCCTGCATGTGGATACACATGAAGACTCTTTACTACAGGATGACTTCAGCTACAAAGGAATTAGAAGTGTGTTGTGGATGAAATTATGCCTTGGCTTAGTTCACCAGAACATGTAGAAATCAAATGTGAGAAGTGATATATTGGTTGGAGATTCAGAGTTGGCCAGATTGATTTCTGCAGAGAAGCCAACTGGTGAGATAAAGAGATGGAGGAAGAATCTGAGGTGAATTGAAGATACCCACAATGTTAGGACAGAGACTTCAATATCCTTGGTGAAAAGATTCAAGTGTTCATAAATTTCACTAAGCAAAAAAAAGTACAACTCAGACTACCAAATGGAATTTTTCAATAAGCAGAGGAACTTTTCCCCCATTTTAATGCATCACAAAATCCAAAATATCCATTACTAAATATTCTCTTCTTTGTAAAATCAGAAACATTCATTCATTGATCATTGAGACCTTCAAAAGTACACTTATAATACATTAAATCAAAGGGATTGGTATGTTGCATGCTTCCATCAGAAGAAATATATATATATATATATTTATAAATATATATATATATGTATATATATATACATATGTATATGTGTATATATCTATATATCCTAGAATGTTTCCTGCAACATGGGAAGCTCTTCTGAGTGCTTGTAAATTAATTAAGGACAGACAGAATTTTCCTAATTAAAGTGTCTTATAGTAAATTTGCTCTTCATTGTCCATGAGGCTTATACATTCCTCTTTGGAGAATGCAATCAAAGTGAACCTTGTGTGCTGAAGAAAGTGGGCCCCGATGAGGATCAGGTGTGTGCAGTCAGGTTGCATCCTGACATGTGGCCTGGATTGGGTCTATTTAGTGGACTCCTCTATATAGAGGGAAGCCAAGTAGCTCACTTGTTTTCCCAGAGAATGTGGTAGTCAAGTGTTCACAACTTTGTGACAGACATAATGTGTTTATCTTAGGAACCTGCCTCAGAAAGTAGAAACCTCCATGGTCACAAACTTGGCTTTTGAGAATTCCCCCAAATAATTAATATGAGTCAGACTAATTCTTAAAAGTGAGTCCTATCAATTGTTATAACCTTGTCATATGAAAGTACTATCTTCTCTACAAATTTTACTTCATTAGCAGTAGCTTCTCTATTCCCAATACCTCCTGCTGATTATTTTGTTTTCTTTTTATTTCTCTCCTGCATCTATGACATGCAATTGCTTCCTTCAAGTTTAAGATGTATTTTGGCAATGAGCCTTGAGCCAGAAACCAGGAGACAATACACATAGTATGTTTTGTTTTCTTTGTGGTATATTTTTTTCTATTTTTCCTGTAGACTCCAATTTAATTGTGAGATCTTTTCTGGGTCTCAGGAATTGATCTACATTTTATTTTATTCCAAAATTGTTAGTTTCCAGTGTCTGGATGGAAAATCTTGGAGAGACTAACTAGGAGCTGCTTACTACTTTTCAGGAAGTCTGAAGTCCTCTGCACAAATTTTCAAGCTTTTATCTTGTATCGCTTGTGAGTGAATCGATACAGGAAACTACAAATAGCATTGCTTCCACAGGTGAGTGAGCAGGTACTTTACACGAAACTGACAACCCCACTGAGAGAAGATACAAAGTGTTAAGTGCAAGTAGGATGCATTAAAACATCAGAGTTTCAGGTAAAGTGGCAGAATGATTTTCAAAAAGATGAGAGCCAGGCTAATGAGTATGTGAAATACATTTTTCAGGGAATGAACTATAGCATTCTAGTATCTGGAAGAGACCTTGGCCAAATTTTCTCCAGCATTGTCATGATTTCTTTTATGAGATCTTCACAATTGATGTGTTTTCCTCTCATTATGTTGGCTTCAGAGAAAAAAATTATGGAAAATGCAATGAAACATCTCTACAGTGACACTTGCCCTCAACATGTCTGTTTATTATTTTCCCTGAGTAGTTACTGAGTTTCCTCTCTCCAAGTTTGAAAAACCAAACCTTAAAATCTTGTTCAATATCCAATGAGTTGTATTTCTAAAATTCATCATTGAACTTCCTATGACCTTTCATGTTGTTCAATGATCATTTTTATGACTTTTTAATGGCAAAAATTAATCATAAGAAACAGGGGTATTCACTTTAACACATGTATATATGCATAAAACATGCATATATCTCCTTTCGTCAAACCTAACATTTCTTGTTTTTTTTCACTTCCTCTTCTTCGGTTTATAGAATGCACTTTCTTCTACTTATGCGTCAACTCAGTCTATCTGGCTGGCTTTTCAATTTCATATATGGAGAGATATCATGTGGTATTTGACTTCACTATTTTGGATTATTCTGCTCACCAGCTTTACGGTTGCATTATGACATTATTTTTATGTTGTTGATCAGTGAAAATGGCTTCCTTCTGTATACATAGGCCACACTCAACTATTAAGTATATAGAGTCACTTTTATGCATACCAATCTTCAGTTTTCCCAAACTGTTTGTTGACCAGGTTGTATTTTTATCATTGGACATTTTGAATGTCTTAAAAATACATGTAAAGGTTACTTATTGTGGTATTTTAGAGTATGAAATTCTATTTAAACTCTTTAAATTTAAGACTTTATTTTTCCTAGTATGTGTTTGTAGTACAATTTGTCATCTACTACTCTCACATTACTATGTTTGATTGCTCAAGATTCTTTAGTTTTTTTCTTGGTACATGGTCTTTGCCTATACACTGTTGCATTATATTTCTATTCCCATGAAGACTGTTGTGAGTATTTAATTGTGAGTGCAGTGTATTCATATATCATTCTTGGTATTATGATCCTTATTGCAAATCAGTTCTGTTGCATAAAAATATGGGAAATTATATGTTTCACATTTGCACTTTTGGGGCAGAATTTATGGTGGCTCAAAATATCAGGGGTTTCAGCCTTTGTTTTGCTGGCTCAAGAGCAAATATCATGACAGAATGGCCTGGTTTGCTCTGAAACTTGCTTGATTCATGGAAGCTGAAATACAAAGTATCATGTCCCCAAAACCCAACCTCTTCCATTGTAAGAATTTTGTGTGACTTTCTAGATCTCAAAGCTAAGAGAGCTCTGTCTTCCAGTATGTGTTTGCATCTATCTATTCAGTGTCCTGAAAGTTCCTGTATGGAATATTCTATTTGATTAAGTGTATTTTATATGCCTATTTTACATTTGGTGTAGTTGTGAATTGTATGGTTCATGAGTATTTTGCTGTGTTTAAGTTTTGGCATGCAGAAAGTCTTTTGCTGTCTGCTGTTGCTGTGTCATGCCATTTCTTCTGCCACTTGGCTAAATTTGCACATGAGATCCTACAGGCTTCTGATGTAAATGATTATTTCACCAACAAACATACAGAATATGTCTTTCTCTTCAATTTGGCCTCTTTTTTCATTTCTATTCTTTTATTTTTCCTGTTTTTTTCCTATTGTTTTGTTGTCTTTTTGTGGGGAGGAGATGGGTAAGACTGCAAGTACTCCATTGAATTGGAGTGCTTGTGTAAACTAAAATTTATTTTCTAATTTAGAGTAAACATTTTCACTGTTCATCATGCAGTGTGATTTTAAATCCACGTCAAACATAATCTTGATAATACAGCCTCTTTAGCTTCTCTGTGTGTTTGTGTTATTCCATGTTTGTGCTTTATTGCAGACTCCCTGGAATCTACTGATAATCCTATATTTTTCTGTTTGATTCTCTTTTTTTTGATGCATTACAGTTTTTGATTAGCATATGCTGTAATATACCTGCTATGCAACCTTGAAAGAATATGTACCATATATTCAACTGGTGTTTAAATTCTGTTTCAAAGAATCGTATTTAAAAATGTAACTGTCTTATTCACCACGAGCATGGTTCCGCAAGCTTTTGGGTTAAGTTCTCTTTCAACTCAACAATGATTTAGCTCTTATTTAGCAAACTGAAGAGATCTGAAACCTGATATTCACTTTCCTTTCCTGTTGTACCCACTTTCACCTCTCTTGGGACACTTGAGAAATGTTCTGTGTCTTTGAATGTTTTGTATTTCCATGGTCCTTAGTGTGTGCATTTCTTTTTTTACATATTTTTCCATTTATGTGTTCATTAGCCTCAAAATCTAGTGAAATTGCAACATCTTGTGATTTTTTAATTTAAAGAAAAAAAGCATAACAGAAAAAATGGTAGAAATATTACAGAATTGCAAAAACAATAATGCTAATAAATCACTAATTGCTAGATTACATATTGTCATCCTAGAAACAGTTATTCAAGTCATACAATTAAAGCATAATGAGTGGGCAATGAAAGAATGAGAGTGCAAACTGTTTTTCTCAATGATCCATTACAAACTTAGTAATATGGTTATCTATCTTACACACTTAAACATACATGCAGTTATATCCTTTAGAGCACTTTCCTTCCCCCTTTTTTTTACAATAGCTTTTACATATTTCAGATCTTATCATTCCTACAGTTTTTATTACTTTGTACCCTAGGGAGACAATGTGATATTTACAAATATGATTCTTATTTAATTCACTTATGAGGGTAGTTTCCAGTTGCCTCCATTTAGCTATGAAGGACTCAAGATATCTTTTTGTATAGCTGAATAATATTCCATTGTATAAAAACACCACATCTTTTTCATCCACTCTGTAGTTGATAGGCCTTTTGGTTGTTTCCAAGACTGAGGTATTACCAATTGTGCTGCTGTAAGCATGGTGCATATATATCACTGTGCATGACCTTTTCAGTTTTTCTGGGAAAATACCCAGGAGCGGAATAGCTGTATTGAATGGAACTTCCAATCCTACTCTTCTGAGGAATCTCAGTACTGATTTACATAGTGGCTGCACCATTCTATATACCCACCAACAGTGATGCAGTGTTCCTTTTTCCCTGCAGCCTTGTCAACACATGTTATCAACTGATTTCTTGAAGACAGCTATTCTTTCCAGAGTGAGATGAAATCTCAATGCTCTTTTAATTTGCGTTTCTCGAATGACCAGGGATGATAAACATTTGTTCAAGCATTGATTTGCTTTTCATACATCTTCATCTGAGAAATGTGTGTTCATCTCAGATGCCCATTTTTGGAGAAGGTGTTTGTATTTGGGGGACTTGATGTTTTCTAATTCTTTGTTTTTGATATAAGTTCTTTGTCTGAAGGGTTGTTGGTTAAAATTTTTTCCCAATCTCTTTTCACTCTGTTGGTGATTTCTTTTGAAGTGCAAATAATTTTTTATAATAATATTATTTTTAATAATATGAGGTTCCAGTTGTGGATTCTTTGAAGTGTTTCCCGTGCAGTTTGTGTTTTGTTCATGAATCTTCTGCCTACCCCTATGTCTCCAAGACTTCAACCTACCTTGTCTTCTAGTAAATATAGTGTTTCTGTTTAAACATTCAGGACATCTTGTAATCAATATGACATTTTTTAAATAAATTTAATGCCTTCCTGTGATGCTGATGCATTTATACAACCAGAGAAAGGATTTACAATTTCAGCTGTTTAAATTTTAAATGATTTAGACTCTGTCCCTAACTATTCAGGAAGAATTAATTCTAGTTATAATATAATCAATATATCCATCCATACATGATTTTTATAATAGATTGCATTAATAATTTTAAAATATTTCAATACTCTTTAAACCTCTTCACTATTATTAATGAAAGCTCTTCTTATGATGGTATAGGTTAGAAGCTGAAGCAGGGATGATTTGGAGTGTGATACAGAAAAAAAGAAATTAAAATAGGAAAATTCTATGTGGTGACAGAGTAGAAATCAGTGAAACTGAGACTAAAAGTCACTATACAGAAGCAGCCAATCACAGAACATTTTCTTTTACATAATGAATAAAATAATGCTGAGCCAAATTTACAAAAAGAAGGAAAAACTTTAAAATTTAAAACAAACAATAAAATAATACAGAATTTCAAAACAACAAAATAGAAGATTCACAATCTTAATATATTCCATACATTTATCTTCAAAGTAGTTGCTCAGATTACCAATATAATATAGGCATGAAAACAAAATCAAACGACCACAATCCATGTGTTCTTTCCTTTTGAGTAGTTTCTTCCTCTTTCATTTCCACTATAGGTATTTTATATTTTTATCTTATTTACTTTTTTAGTTTTTTTTTACCCTATGAAGATAGTACAATGTTTACACATGTGAGTCTTGTTTATTTCACTTGTGAATGTGGTCTCACGTTGCATCCAGTTACCTATAAAATCTTAGAGTTTCTTCTTTATAACTGAGTAATACTTCACTGAATAAAAGTACCACATCTTTTTATCCATTCGGCAGTTGAGGGGCACTTGGGTTGTGTCCAACATTAAAACTATTACAAATTGTGCTGCTACAAACAGGGATGCATATGTATTGTTGTGGTATGATGCTCTCAATGTTTCTGGGAAAATACCCAGAAGGAAACTGCTGGGTAGGATGGGACATCCAAACCTAGGTTTTTAGGAAACTCCACATTGATTTCCACAGTGGCTGAACTAGTCCACATTCACACCAACAGTGGAGATTATTCCTGTTTTCCCACAGCCCCACCAGCACTTGCTTTTGGCTGATTTCTTCATGATAGCCATTGGTTCTGGTTTAAGACAGAATTGGTGATTTTTGAATTTGCATTTCATGAATTATCAGTGATGTTGAACATTTTTGAATATTTTTTCATATATTAATTTTCGACTTGTATTTCTTCATCTGAGAAAACTATGTTCATTGACGATGCCCATTTTTTGATTTGGTCTTTGAATTTTGAGCCCTAATTTTTAAAAATTATTTTATAAGTTCTAGATAGAAATCCTTTGTCAGAGGGAAAGATGGCTAAACTATTTCCCATTTGTGGATGTCATCCCTCTGTTGCTGATTTCTTTGGATGTGCAAAAACTTATTCTTCAAATATGTTTTAATAAGATGAGATCCTAAATCATGGTGTTTTGAAGTGTTTCCCATGTAGTTTGTGTTTTGTTCATGAATTTTGTGCCTATCATTGTGTCTTAAAGACTAAAATCTATCTTTGAAACTCTAATGTTAATACAGTTCAAATGAAGGAGGCAAAATCACAATAGATGCTATGAGAGTCCCAAAGATAGTAATTACTATGAAAAACTACATTGCAAGCAATTAGATAATTCTGAAGAAATGAACAGATATGAGATCCACCAAATTAGGAAGAAAAATACAGAAGCCAAAAACATGCTGAATAATATGGTATTAAAGAATCAAACTGAGGCAGAAATTTAAAAGAAATTTAATACTGAGTAAAATTATAGTATGCTGTGCTGACTTGTAAAAAATCTTTTGCACACTTATATCACCGAAAATCCTCATACTCTTTCAACACTTGGAAGGGATATAATGCTTCTAACCACATTTATGAAGGATATTAAAACTTTCATCACAAAATGAGACATACAGCATGCTAAAACTCCAAACTACAGACCAATATCTTAATGAATATTGGTACAAAAATCTTTAGCAAATATTTGTGATTAGAATGTAAGATATTAGTAAAAAAACACATGTCATAACTTGGTAGTACACCAGAGTGGTAAGTATATTTAACATACAAAAATAAATAAGTGAAATAAAAAACATAACCAGAAGCAGTGTAAGAAACTGTATGACCAGATCAACAGGTCACATTTTTGAGAAATCCAAACATGCATCATGATTTTTAAAAAAATCTCATTCAAATATTTGAAAAAGGATAATAAGTAAAATGGTTAATAACTACAGCTCATTAAAGGCCAGCATAATATTAAATGCAGGAAATTGAAAACATTTCCTGTGGAACAATAAATAAATCAAGCTTGCCAATTAACAGTGCTACTCAATATAGTGTTCACAACCCTAGGCAGAACAATCAGATAAGGGAAATAATTAAAGTGATAAAGTAGCAAGGGGTGAGGTCTAATTATTATTTGTAGATGATATAACACCATTCATAAAAACAAAGGAATCCTCCAAAACATTTAAGATATTAATAATTGTGACAATATAGCAGGATAATAAACGAACACCCAAAAGTCATTAATATCTCTGTATTCCAATAATGAAATCAATGAGCAAGAAATTATGAAAGCATTACAATTTAGATAAACATGAAGGAAAGCTAAAATCTGAAAATCATACTAAACTAGGAAGAGAAAGCCTCTAAATAATTACTTCTGTATCTTGGCAGAAGTCATTGAAGAATAAGTAAAATATAATAAAACAAATAAATACAAAGAAAGAATAGAGAAACATGTCCCTGGTCCTTCATAAGCACAACAAGCATTATCAAAATGTCCAAACTCTAAAACTAATATAAATAAATCCATACCAATTAAATTACTTTAGTATGTTGGTTTATAGATACTTTTTCTTTGCCAGCTATTTGTTTAGCAGGCAGCGTATTTGGGAAGCTGTTTGTTTGTTTGTTTGTTTGTGAACTCTATGTTAGAATCCAATCACAACCAGCTTTACTGGGAGAACATGAATGTGGCCATTATTCCCAGAATTGTGGAAGGAATTCAGTTTGTGAATCAGTATACCAGGGACACTCTTTGGTGACTTAGATAAATCATTCTTCAAATTCACATAGGAGCCAAATGTACCCAAAATACAAAAGCGGTGTTGTACAACAAGAGAAACACAGGAGCCATCTCAACATCTAACTTCAAGTGGCTTTAGAGAGCATAAGTTATAAAAATTACTCAGTACTAGAAAAAATGAATGAACCAATGGAAAAGATGCAGATGCTTTCAGCTACTTGACCATCTGTAAAGCGGCCAAAATATAGGCTGAATCAAAGACATCTGCCTCGATAAATGATGCTAGACTACTCGGCTGGAGGCCGTTCATTCCCTGAATGTTATTACATCTCATGGAGCAATAAAACAAGCTCAAAATACACCAAATATCTGAACGTTTAAATGGAAACTGTGAACCTCTTGAAGATAAAATGGGTGAAACACTTAAAGCTGTATATAATGGAGAGAATATTCTGAATTTGACATTAATTCCCAGGAAATAAAAACATCATAAAAATTGTAGTATAATGAAATAACAAGTATCTGCACAGCAAAGGAGTGAGGACAGTAAGGAGAAAATGTAAGTAACAGGAAAATTTTTGCTAGAAATTCCTCAAATAGAAAACTTTGTATATGTAGAATATACAAAGATTTGAAAATCAAGTCACATAAAAGTAATGACCAAGTCAAGAAATGAGCAAGATGTGGTGAACCAATATATACCAGAATTACTAATGTATAATAAATATAAGTCAAATTGTCAAACTTTTTGTCCATGCATGAAAGAATTGCATATGAAAACGGCATGAAAATTTCTTACACCAAGAGGAATGGCAATCATGATGGAGTCAAACCATAACACTGCTGCTGCATCTGTGGTGAGAAGGCACCCTTCTCCATCACTGGTGGGAGGCAGCCATTGGGAAAGCAGTATGGAGACAGATCAGAGAAGTAAATGAGGAAACTCCATAGACCCAGTTGTGGCTTCCTAAGAATTTTTCCAAAATGTCTACATTTATTATATCAGAGTGATACATGCATACCCATTTTATAGCAGAAAAATTCCCAATAACTAATCCAGTATCA